>VZTV01048873.1:2029-24723 GCA_013400875.1 Anhinga rufa
ACCCCCCAACCCCGGCCTCGCCGCGCACCCCAAACAAGCCCCACACCCTGGCCGAGGTGGACTTGGGTGCAAGGCAACCAACACCGCTTGCACCCCCTTTTCTCCACCGGTATCGCTTGGTGCCTGAGCCCCGTGAGTCACTACAGGATTTCCAGCCCCGTCCAGTTCAGGAGTTGTCACAGTCGCCACCTCAGGCACCCCCCGGCTGCCTGCACCCCACTAAGGTGGGAAGAGAGACCAGCGGGGAGCTGCGGAGCTACTCCAGAGCTGGGCAGGCTGAGACCCCCTCGCGTAAGGGGTGAGGAAGGCTGCGGTGCTGAGCTCTGCCGGCCGTGGGAGCAGCACCGCTCCGCTGCGGCAGAACTGATGCCAGAGAGAAGAGGTGACACACGCGCCCTTTCTCCACGTATAAAACGCCTTTGCGGGCATAGCCTGCGACAGCGGCCGAAAGCTAATTAATCGTCGCGAGAGGGCTGATCCCAAAAAATAATCTATGTCTTTTAAATACTGTACGAGCGCTACCCAACAGTGCTATCGGCCCGAGGCAGCCGTTCTGCGGCTCTGCCCGGGTGGAAGCCGGAATTCAGTGGGTCTGGACACAGCGTGTCCGTACGTCGGGCGTAACGGCGCTGACAAACAAAGGCCTTAGATATCAGCCTCAGAATGGGTGTATCTCGGACACCAAAGCCATAAACGTGCTCGTAACACAGCCGTGTAGCCAAATACCGACTACAGCCGGAACCCCCGGCGTTAGGTACTTGGTTTTAGAAGCACAAAGGATTTTTCCCCAACGTGCATCTTGTTCACAAGGAGTTTGGCGGCAGTGCTGAGTTTGGTGGCAGTGCTGAGTTTGGTGGCAGTGCTGACGGTCTTTTCTTGTTGGGAAGGGGGATTTTTGTCTTTGAAATGTGAAAAATTGGCTGTGGCTGCAGGGGGGGACACTGGAAGAGGCAGGCCAGAGTCCGGGAATGGTCTCGGGCCCCTGGCTGGCGCGGCCAGCTCGTGCCCCCAGGGCCGCAATAAGGATCCTTAGCTCGGGATTAGATTCACAGTGCTCATCCCGCTTCCCTCAGTGGTTCCTGCTCCCTTCTCCTTGCCAACTTTCTTTGCAGCCTTCCTCCAGCAGAGTGTGCAAATGTGCCCCGTGTTAGGGCTTGTCTGGCTCGGGAAAGTTTGAAATCTTTTTAGATACACACAGTACCTCTCTTTACACGCCAGTCTCACTGAAATCAGTAGCTAGGCGAGTTGATGCATCTCCGCAGGCGGTGTAAGGCTGTACGACATCCGTGGCCAGAAGTTATCCCTCCGCCATTTCAGCACCGCACAGAGCGATTCTCTTTGCGCTGCAGGAACATCAAAGCGTGCTCGGTGTCATATAACCGCAGAGACAAAAACCCCCAACATCCGAGATCCCAAAACCCCTCACCTTTAATAAATAAAAATAAAGCCAATTTTCAGTTTGATCTCCCCACGTTCTGGTCAGTAGCCTACAGGGGGAATCCGGGTTAGGTATTAAACCAAGAATTATGCAGAAGTTAGCGTGGCCTTGACCTCTGGGTACGTTTGTTTGAGATTGTCAAAGCAAAGGCAGGCCGAACCAGTAACACCTCATACGCCGCCGAGTAAGATACTGTTTCTTTCTAACAAAGATTTAAAAATCGGCCTTCCAGTTTATCACAAAGAAGCAGGTAGGTTTTGTAACTCATCTACACCCTCGTTTCCTTCCACTAAGAGCCAAAAGCTCTTGGACTTGTGTAAACCCAGAAGCGCAGATTGTGGCCTCTGCAGCACTGCACACACAAAGGCCTTTTCCAGCCACACAGAGGGTCTTGCTGGGGGCCCCCCCAAGCCCCCCCCCAGGTTTCTCCCTTGGGAGCGGGACTGTACGTGGTGCCTCCCAGCTGGGGAAGGGAGCAGGGGGCTGTGCAGCGGCATGCCACCTCACCTGAGCCCCTCGCCACCTCGGGGTAACGCGGGGCTTGGGCCATCGGTTGCCTCCCTCGGTGTCAACGCTGGGAGATCTGGCAACGTGAGGTTTCCCCACCCGGCCCTGGAGCAGGTCGTCCTCTGGTCCTTCCTTGCTCCTGCAAACCTTGGTGTGAAAAGCCGAGGGATGGGAGAGCTTCTTGCATAACTAGACCTCGCTTTTCCCAAATGAGGGCTCTGTAATCGCAGCTCGCCTTTGGAGGAACAATAACGTGCTCCGAGAAACTGCGATAACCTCCTGGACGTGAACGCATTAACCTCAGGCAGGTTTCGTTACGCTTTCTATGGGGTAAATCCCTGTTTGCTGTTTTGGGGTTTGTTTGCTGTTTTGAGGGATTCTCTTTGCTCAGAGAATCCCATGGTCTCGATTACCCCCGTGCTGAGCTAACGCAGATCTCCCAGTGTTGGAAAAGACCTACTGGCAACTTAAAAACTAACCAGAGCACCCACGGGGTAGATGTGCTGGAGGAGTTAAAACATCTTTGCGAGGTCCTGTACATCACGATGTGCACAGGGGTCAGGAAATTCAAGGTTAGTCCTCACCGTAACCCCGTTACCAGGTAATACTAATTTGGCTCTGCCCCAGGCTCCTCTTCTCTTTCACGGACTTTATCCCCAGCAGGTCAGTCGAGCCAAGAGAGCCTTTGGATCAAAGCAGGAACATTAATTGCACGTTGCTCCCTGTGAAGAGAAACATCTTGGTGTTAACAGCCCAACAGCAAGGGAGTTCACCACTCTCGTTACGGAGCCCGTGAAGAGATCGAACCACCGGTATCCGCCGTCGTAAAACGAGGTATGGGTTCCTCAGTTTCTGCGTTCGTATCGGGATTATTGGTCATGAAGCGGTTGGGTTTTCGTGGGGTGCCGCGTGACGGGTGAAATGACAGGGCGCGAATCTCACCCACCCGCGGGGCCGGGGTGGGATATCTCCTTCCTTTCGTGGAGACGGTTTCACAAAGCAGGCCACAGACCAAGGGGGAACGGGAATGAACCCCTGACAGCCTCGGCGGGGGCGGAAAGAAAGGCCCGAAGGTGCCCCGAAGCGGTGCTGGTGGGCTGGGCTGGGCACTCCGGGCCGGCAGGGGGCGCACTTGGCCCCGCGGCTGGCGGGCCCCGCGCGGACGTGGACGCGGACGTGGACGCGGAAGTGGGCGGCACCGCCCCCCCCGCCCCGCAGCCCCTTGTTCTCGGCGGACCCCGGCGGCCATGTCGCGGGGCGGCGGGAGGGGGCCGAGCCTGAAGGACAAGCTGGATGGGAACGAGCTGGACCTGAGCCTCTGCGACCTGAACGAGGTGCCGGTCCGGGAGCTGGTGAGCGGCCGCCGCCCNCCCCCCGGGCGGGGGCCGGCCCTGCCAGCCCGGTGTGCTGGAGGCGTTCGTGAGCCGGCCTGCAGGGCTGTAAAACAGCGGAGAGGAGGGGGTTCATCCCCCCGAGGGCCGAGCAGCGGCGCCTCTCAGCTCTGTTTCAGGCTCAAAAAGCTGCCTTTAGAGCCAGAAAAACGCCAAACTGTGACGTGACCTCGGAGGCAGCTGCGGGGGGGGCGGACAGGCCGACGCGGGAGAAACCGCAGAGGCCGAAGAGGCAAAACTAGCAGGTGTCAGAAGGGTGCGGGTGTACCTGGGTGCTGATTTTAAGCTTTCTTTCTCTTTCAGGCCGCTCTTCCAAAAGCCACTATATTGGATTTGTCCTGTAACAACCTCATTTCCTTGCCGGTAAGGTGCTGGAGAGCCTTTGCGGGGATGAGTCTGCTGGGAAATATTTAGAAAAGATAAGTAGTGCTTCAGTAAAGGTTCAGCGGGAGGTTTGGAGCTGGCGCTTTCCTCAGCCTGGGGCGGCTGGATGTCGGTGGTGGGTCAGCGGCGGGTGGTTTTGGCCAGGGCGGGAGAGAGGAAAAGCTTTGCACTGCGTGAGGATTGCGGTATCGCCCTGCCAGAGGATTCCCCACGTGAGTACGGACCGGTTTCGTCAGCAGCGGAGACTCGGGTTTGTTTCCGTTGCGTTACCACACATCTGTCTGTCCTGCCTGTCCCGCCGTTGTCCGCTTCCCTCTCCCGAGGCGAAGGAGGAGAGCAGTTCCCCTCCGTCCCAGTAGCAAGTTGAGGGTTTGCGGCTTACACAAGGTGCGGGCTATCTCGGCGTACTCCCCCCCCACCGAGGTTCCCCACAAGGGTGCTGACAAGCTTTTTCTGGGTTTGGGTTTTTAGTCAGACTTCTGCAGTTTGATGCATCTGGTGAAACTGGATTTGAGTAAAAACCGGCTTCAACAGCTGCCCTTGGACTTTGGACGCCTGGTCAATCTGCAGCACCTGGACCTTCTGAACAACCGTTTGGTCACCCTGCCAGTCAGCTTCGCACAGCTCAAGGTAAAAGCTGTTTGCTGGGCAGTTACGTAAAGCTTTGGGATGCGGCCCAGGGGCTCGTGATCCTCCTCAAGTTGATTTCTCTGGTAAAGCATCCATCCTGCTGACAAACCCGTTCCAAAATTCAGCTGGTTCTGCTCCGCAGCTCAGTGGAAATTCTCTCACTTCTAGTGAAAATGCCTCTGTTTGAGCTTGTCTGTCGTACCCGTTTCACTCACGTGAAACTAAGTAATTCTTTGCTTCTGCTTTGGATCTCTTAAATAGTCGCGCTGTGCTCTCCCAGCCTGCCCTTTATCGTTTCTGCAGAACCTGAAGTGGCTAGATCTGAAGGACAATCCCCTAGATCCCGTCCTAGCTAAAGTAGCAGGAGACTGTCTGGATGAGAAGCAGTGCAAACAGGCCGCTGTCAAGGTAAGGAACCTGCTTTTATTCTTTTATTTTTTTTCCCCCTTACTTGGCTTTGTTGGTGGTGGTTCTTTTTGCTTAGCAAGTGGGGCGGCTGCGGCAGCAGGTTGAAGTTTCTTCAGCCAGGGAGGTGCAGATTCACTGCTGCTCTGCCTGGAAAGAGCAGAGACTGGGCTGAGGAGTATTCTCTTCCGTTACTGGAGTCGAGAGAGGACTAAATGCTGGTTGCCAAGAAAGCAGAGGCATAATTGGACAAAATAATCCACGTCTAGGCTTTATAGTTCAGAGTACAAAAGTCTCTGGAGAAGCTCTGGCAAGCTGTAGGCTCACGTAAGGAGAAGCGTTCTGTGATCCTCTCTATCGGCTAGCACCGGTTTGGCGCGTTTGTTTTTTTTAACGGAAAGATCTGTTTCTTAACTGCAACGCTTCAGGTGGGAAGGTGCGAGCTCTCTTCCGAGCCGTACCTGCAGGGGTAAGTCAGGGTTGGCGGTCAGCCCCAGCTGACCGTCCTTCAGCTACGCTCCGGCTGTTCTGTTGTGAACCGACTGTGCAGCGAGCCTCCTGCAGAGACCTCGGGTTGTTTTCTTGGACCTCACAGGTACTGCAGCACATGAAGGCGATCCAGGCTGAGCAGGATCGGCAACGGCAACGGAAGCTCCAAGCAGAGCGAGGTAAGCACAAAAAGCTCCCGCGTGCTGTCTGCTGAGGATTGCTCTTGATCCCTCTCGCGCGCCCAAACGTACCGATTGCCATTTCACAAACTGCCACCTAACAAATACTTGGAATTACCAAAATCCTGAGGACTCTGGGAGTAGTAGGGTGGAAGGGCTGGAGGGAGGAGGATAGCCGGGGATAACGCTGCGATTTCTTGCCTGGATAATAGTTAGATCTCTAGATGGAATGCGCTATAGGTTACCTATAAGAAATATGAGAGAAGAGCATGGGATTTATGTTAAGGGAAGCGTAATTCCGAGGGAGCAAAATGCAAGTTATGTAATATTTTTTAAAAAAATATTAAAAAGAGGATAGTTCTTTGTTTCCTTGTTCCAACTGGGAACAGATAAGCAGGTAATAAGGAAGAAGGCAATGACAACCCTTTACATAAAAAGGAAAAAAACTTGCTATTAATCCCCAGAAATGGAGAAGAAGCGCGAAGCAGAACAGCGAGCAAAGGAGGCTCAAGAGAGGGAAGTGAGGAAGCGAGAGAAGGCAGAAGAAAAGGAACGCAGGAGACGGGAGTACGATGCTCAGAAAGCTGCAAAGCAGGAGATGGAAAAGAAAACTAAAAAAGAACACGTGCAGACCCGAAGTAAGTAGGATCTAGTGCGGGTGGGATTGCATCAGATTTCATCTCATTTTGATGCTGCCAGCTTTGCTTTTATGCAGCCCAGGTACTGGGAGATGGTGGGAGTGGCGGGGGGGAAACTCCTAGGGCTTCTAATAAGCTCTACTGCTGTGCCCTGTCCCCTTTGCCTGCGTTCCCGGTGAACTGCTGAGCTGCGAGATTCAGAAAGCTCTTCAGCTGCCCCTACAGGGAACTCCCCTCCGCTTATTTCTTTTTAAACATACTGAACTATACATGCAAAACCAGATCCTGTGCAACACAGAGGTGCTTGGACCCTGTTTGCTGCTGCCCGTGAAACTAAATCCGAAACTTTTCCTCCTAACTGGGCGGATCCTGTGCATCTAGTTATTAACCAGAGTTAAGTGATGAAAATTCATGACAAAAGAGAACTGCAGCACAGGCTGAAGTGTCTTACCTGAACAGCTTGTTTCTGAAGGTAGGCTGTTAAAGGTATTTCATTCATTCCTTGCATTCTCTGACTTGTAAATGCTCTCGTTACAGAGCCCGCCTCCAGTTCTCGTCCCCCTCAGCCAGCCCGGCACAAGCGCTCCTGGTCGCGGTCGGTGCTGAGGGTCCTGCTCTTCGTGCTGCTGTGCGTCATCTGTACTTTGGCCGCCTGTAAGCTGACAGAGCTGCAACATCAACCGCTGTGCGTCAGCGTGAACACTCTCTACGAGGATGTGTTAGCCGCCCTGCAAAACCACAAAACCCTGCAAAATATGCTACACCAGAACTCGCAGCAGTGATTGTCCTGGACGGGCACTTGCTTCGTCAGCATCTCCCTCCACCATCTACGCAGCCAGAATTCCTATGGAATTGTGTTCTGGTGAAACTGCTTTTAATCAGTCAGCATTGGTTTGCTGGTCCACTCCACACCGAGCAGAGTTATTATTCAGATCATCTTTGCCGTGCATGTTTCGCAGTTGGCCTGTAACTCCCATTATTTGCCCACGTTAACCTAAACTCGTTAACACTTCTTACCTCCAAGGGATGTTTACCTAGATTGCGAGATACAGAAAGCTGCCAGTCTAGAGGAGTGGAAAAACCCAGCCCTTGGGTTCTCTGGGCAGCTATAGCTCTGTCCTGGAGGTAGGAGATTTTTAATGCGTATCCATTCCTTGCTCTCATTTCTGTTTGTGCTAAAATCAGTGGTATGGCTGTATGGGAATAATATAGAGGCCTACTCCAGGACCAATTACAGGTGTGTAGGATGGCTGTGTGTCCGTCTGTTGGAGCGAAGAAGCTGATGTACTATTGAATGGAGCTGAAAATTTTCAATACAACAGTTTTCACAGCAATTTGTCTGAACTGGATGTTTATCTTGCTAATGCAGTTTTAATTTTAATTAGGTCTATTTAGAAACGGCCAAAAAGTATTTCTGAGCGCGTTAATTTGAACCAGCTGGCGCCAGCAAAGTGGCTATGGCTGCAGAAGGGTTTCTGGCAGGTCTGCAGGCTGGTTCTGTGTGTGTGCTGCAAGAGAGGGGTGTCCCGCAGCGGTGGCAGGCGGCGCTGGGTGGCACTGTGGCAGCAGCCGTGGGGCTTCGGGGAGGTTTGGCTGTTTGCACCTAGAGAGGGAAACTACAGAGAGGAGATTGTCATATCCTTAAGGGCGTTGCGGGGACTAAATGAAGCGTACACGTAATGTTAAGTGCAGGTTTCAGGGATATCCGTGCTACAGGCTCCACTGAGATATCCTACGTCACCAGAATTGCTCCCTCTCTTACACTTGGGATTGTTGCAGATAAGAGCAGTTCCATGAGGAAATTATCCCTAGCACTTCATACCGAGGTCATCATCGAAGCAGTAAGCCTTCACCTTTTTGTAACCTAATGAGAAGACTGTGGTTCCCAGAGTTCCACGCAGAAAAAAAGCAATGACATGAATATCGGATAAAAGGAAGGAAAGGCTGCCTACCTCTGGCTTAGCAGTGCACGCGTCTTCTAAGCTTCCTTGAAACAGCTTTAGGCTTTGCTTTTGGTGTCTAACTCATCCCACGCTTTGGAAGGTCCTTGCTTACTATCCAGAAACACAGCAAACAACATTCAGAGCGACATTTCCTCTCTGCGGATGTTCCTGCCAGCATCTGGCAGGAGCCTGCTGCTTTTACCGTCTAGGAGAGCGGTGCTTAAATTCACAAACGCCAGGCTAACAGGATGTAGCAGTTCAGGTCAGAAGCGCGCCACCAGCCAGCAAGGGTTCCTGCTGAATGCCTGAAGTCAGCGTGGTGGGTGGGTATCTTCATTTGAGGCCGCACGGCTCCAAAGGGTAACTTCCAGACTTCGGATGGCATTTAATTCACTCTCAGCGCTCATCTCACAAAAGACTTCAGCTGTCCCTGCGTGCGCGCACATGCCAGTGGCTTCGTAGACAGGTGAGAACGTTCCCCAATCTAATTAAAAAGCAAGCTTTTTCTGCCAACTCTTTGGTCCTCATAATTCCGGCACATACAATCAGATTTCAAGACCCTCTCTAGATTAAGCCATCTGGAGACTGAATCAGGGCAGTCTAAATTTATGTCTGAAAATTAGTCTTACTCATTCCCATCTGCCACAGCAGAAAACCGAGACTCTATTTTGTGAGGTAAAAGTTCTTCCACCTCACTCGAGCAGGTGCTGGGGGGCAGCACCACGTTGCTTTTAGCATTAGGATTTTTCACGCTGGAGAGAGAAGATAACTACTTGCAGTTTAGGATAGCAGTAGAAAATATTCCTTTCAACAGATAGCATACCTGTCTATATTCAAGACAGCATGTTAAAAAGCAAAGATCATCATTATTATTAAAAATTATTTATTTTCTAGGAAGACAAATAAAAAGAAGTAGCAGTACTATAAGCCGTGTCCAGCTCATGCTCTTATAGAATATGTTCACCATCTTTCTTGTGTAAACTCCAGCCATTCAGCAATTTTATCCAATCTTCTTTTGCTACAATAAAGTCTAAATATGTTTTAAGTCTTTAAGCTAGGATCAATGTCTCTATTTGCCATCTAAGCGCTCCTTCCCAGAAGGAAGCTAAATACTTAAGCCAGGCAAACAGTAAAATCCTCCTTGCCGAGGGCTAGCCAGTGATATCCAAGTAGAGATCAGGATCGTGGGAAGTCATCTGCAGATAGATTCGTCGGGAGAGTTCGGGTCCGATCCGCCGGCGGGTGGCTGTCACACCGTCACCGCGGTGCACAGGGATGTTAGCCAGCATGTTTTCCCTCTCCTGCTCCGAGGAGCACCTGCTATAGGCCTAAAAGCAACACAAAGGAACAAGGGTATCATCCATTTGCATCTGTTGCTCAAAAGAATAATCAAAGCTGTGCACCTGTGACTCCTCTACCCTTTCACAATGTACCCTCATTTTTCACCTGGTCTCTCTCCAGATCTCATTTGCGAGCTCACAGGCTGACGCAGAAGCAGTGCTGCTCCTCCCTCAGTAGTCTGCTCTGTAAAGCCAAAGCAACGGGTGCCCAGGAATCGGTGCCTTCACTGCCTTACTAAACAGCTCATACAGAATCGTGTCAAATTTAATACCCATTCAGTTATTTCCTCCACTCCTTCCATCGGTTGGCCGTCTGCACACAGTACTCGCTATTCCTGAGGCATCCTCACCTGGATCAGAAGCTGAGGAGAAGGGTAGGCAGACACAATAGCCTCAGCCATCTCGAGGCTGACCCGGTTGAATTGTTGTATCTGCCTCTTCCACACTTCCAAGAGACCCTTTCCGGAATGATCCACCTTCACCCCTCCACACCACCCCTTCTCTAAGTAGAAAGGGAAGCCTGTCTTCTCTCGCTCTCTCCTAGGGAGAACAAATGGGAAAGGGGATGAGACAACAGGGCTATGAAGAAAACCCTGTTCCTGCATCTGTTGTCACGTAGGCGGAGACAGAATGCCATTTATCACCCCATGCTGTCATAGGCACCACTGGCCTCAAAGTAAATGCTAAAAATTTGACCCTATTTTCTTCACGTGTTACCAATCTCAGTAGGAAATCTGGGTCTTAAACAAGGAAAAAGGAAAAGAAACAATCCTGACACAGGCCAACGCGCATACAAAGCGGTACACAAGAATTCACTGTCTGACTGTCAACCATAATAAAACACTTTTACACGTCGTTTTTAAACGACATCTCATCTCTTCTCAGGGCTGAGATGTAAAATACAGAAGTCTCTGTGACAGGAATGCTAGGATTGTGTGAGACTGCACAAGATGGCTTTCTTGGCTATCACTGTGCAACACACTGCTGTCCTTCCTTGCCAATGGAGGCAGCAAAATGGTTCACTCCCAGCACTGTGTCTCTCGGTTACGTACTGAAGAGGAAAAGCTGGTGCTGTAAGAGCCTAACCCTATGTGCGTTCCCTTCACACTCCTAAAGTCAGACTGAGAACGAGAGCTTTACTTGATGTCAAGACTCCAGCGTGAAGCCAGGGTCTGTCCTCACCCCTCCCCAGGCAGGACATCAGTTTCCAAGAACCAACCCCGTGTGAAGGAGCTGCGTCAGCAGCTGCTCCACGTTGCCTGCTCCTTTAAAAATCATTATACTGCGTTGTACTGAAGTACAGCCGCGTGCCTGCCATTCCCTCCCAGTAACTGTGAAAGCGCAGCCTCTCCAAAGAGGACGTGACCAAACCTCATCTGCTTACTCACTTGAACGGTGCTTCAGCTACAGCTTTTGTGAACATGGTGGCAAATTCTCCGAGCTCCTCCCAGCTCTCAAAAAAGCTGACTTGGACTTGTTTACCCAGCTGCAGATCCACCAAGGCCTGTAAACGTCATCGGAAAGAACAAATGGAACAATTAATCTCCTCACATCAAACCCCACTCTTATCTGAAACAAGAGGGTCACAACATCTTGCTATAGGCCAAAATCCACCCTCTCCCCATTTTGGGAACAGTTAATTTAAGGCACTGAAGTATTTGCTGGTTAATATCAGTTTAGCACCATTTCAGCTGCCACTCCTCAGTGACCGGCTCTCGTTACGCACAGGCCACCCAGCCCAGAGCAGCGCCGACGTGCTTTGCCAGCAGGTCATGAAGGGTGGGAGATGCTGACTGAGACTGACATTTCACTGTTGGGGATCAAGGCGAACGAGACGTGGCAGTCAGTGGGAGAGCAGGTACGTACCTGAGCAGCGGGGAACTGAATCAAAGAGCTCTGTCGACAGACATGTGGACTGACGAAGGCTGAATCCCCCCACCCAAGAAAGTGTGCGATGGGGTCAGATGTTCAAACAATAGCAGACAAGAAGAGATGATGGCCGCGTGCTTCTTTTACAGGTACTCACTTCTTCCACATCCATTCTGGTTATCTCCAGGCTAGAATCCTTAACGTTCTTTTTTCTCCGTTTTCTCTGTTCCTCTTCTCCGTTTCCACTCGCCGCTACATGTTGTGGTCTCTTTTTTGACTGAGCTCTAAGAGACCCAAGAAGAGTAAAGTAAGGCTGGGAGTTCATGCTCTTCCCCAGGTATTTCCCATTGGCCACCATGGTGACAGGCTGGGTGGACCTTTGCTTCTGTTTTTATATAACAACTAGTGGAGCAGTCCTGGGTGGGAACACCTCTTGTGCTCCAGTTTTATGCTAGAAGGAATTAATGTAAACACCTATGGCATTTTTCAAGGCCAGAGACAACATAGAAACGTTTGGAGGGAAAGGAGTTTAACCTGAAATAATTTTCTACTTCAGCTACTGCCAGCGCCAGAATTTTCCCAGGCATTTTCTCCATCACACGGGATACATAGCTCTGTAGGGTCTCCTTCTGTCCTTCTGTAGGGCCCTGGGCCTCCTGCAAAGATCAGTGGAAAAAAGGAGTTAAACCATTCCGAGTTACACATGCAAGCACAGCAACCTACAGCTCTGCTTCCACAGCTGGGTCTGCAGGTGAAGAAGTCTGTTCACACAGCTCTTCAGGGGCAAGCGGGCAATACTTGATTTGGTATAAAGTTGTGGCAGAAAGAAATAAAAAATAAAAATTTAAAAATAAAAGTAATCCCACTTGATCTTGGAATGTTACCTCTTCAAAAATCTGTGAAAAATTGTAACTAGGAAAGAAAGCTTGTCAAAACTTCACATTATGCAAGCCTAGTGGTTTTGATCCATAAATGGCTTCTAAAACCAGATTTCCGATTTACTGAAACCATAGCTCCATCCCACAACAAAACCTTCCGGCCACGAAGAAGGGGTTGACAAACACCACCATTACAGCAAGGCATGTTTGAGCACACGAAAGTCATAAGCACTCTCACTTGTTTGTAGTTGTGAACCATGGACAAAAACTCCTCCAAGCGAAGCAGAGCCAGGACGTTTGGTTCTTCTGTCCATTCATCTTCTTCCATCTGCCCAGGCATGAAAACAAACAGCCAGACTGTTTATAATTCGCTCAAACTGATGCCCCCACTCAGACCCTGGAGGCAGGGGGAAGATTAGAGGGTGCTTACTTGGGTTGTTAAATACAATTACTAACGTGTGCAAATAACGGAGGAAGAAAAGGGCAAGAACGTGGAAATTTTGGTCACGCACCTGAGGTAACACAGCTTTTCTCCTCCAGGTGATGCTGCAGGGAACAGCCTGACTCTCAACAACACAGGAATACTTTGCAGCCTGCAAAGCACTAAGGACCTGTCCACCACCTTCTACCTGCAAGAGAACTGAAATCAGTGCGTAGGTCAGGCCTCTGCAGCAGGAACTGACAGCCAGCATAAGACAGATGCAGGCTCTGAGGACAAATACCTGGATCTAGCACCACTGTTATGTATTTCTGGCACTCCCCTGGTCGCTGAGCTTTCAGCACCTTGGCAAGGGCCCTCTTCCTCTCTTTTTCCTGCTCCTGCTGCCTCCTCCGTTCTTCTCGTTCCTTCCTCCTCTGCCACGCAGCCTGGCAGGTTGCCTCCCTTTCCTTTTGACTACGTTTCGGCTTCTTGGGAGGGGGTGATGTTTCTGGGCTCGCTCCGCTTACCAGAGGCCGGTTAGCCTGGTCAGACGGAGAGGCTGGCAGCAGGCACAAAGAGGGCTTCTCAACACCACGCGTGCCATTTTGGCTGCCACAAGGCACCTCTCCAGACGACACCAGGGCTTCCCGCAGCCCTCCGCTGCCAGGCGCCAACAGGTCACTGTTAGCACAAAGGCCAGATCTCCCTGCTTCATCGCCACCGCCCGACTGGGGGGGCTTAAAAGCCACCTCCCTCTTTGCTTCCACCCTTCTTTTGATCCTCTCAGTCAGAGGGATGACTTCCACCACTTCTTCCTCTTCCTCCTCGCTCCCACTGCTCACCACCACAACCACCCCCGCCGCCCTCCCCGGCTCGGGAGCAGGGGACGAGGATCGCCGGTGGCCCAGCCCGCCGTGGGGTGGCAGCGGCAAGGGCTGCAGCAGGGAGGCTAAGGTGGGCAGCTCCTCCTCATCGCTCCCCTCAGCCCTCGGCTCTCTGTCCGCCATCCCGCCTTCCCCTGAAGCAAAGCCCGGGCGCCTGAAGGGAGAGCGGTGATTGGTCCAAACGCGCGCGCGGCTGCCGGCGATTGGTCCGAACGCCGCCAGCCGCCCGCCCTTCCCACCGGAAGAAGAAGAGGTGGCGCTAGAGAAAATGGCGGCCGTGCGGCGGCTGTGTGAGTGGGGGGGGGTTATCGCCCGCCTCCCCCTTCACCCCTCCGCGGGGCCGGGAGCGGGGCCGGCCTCCAGCCGGCGGCTGAGCTGGGGAGGGGGTGCCCCGGGGGAGATCACTGCTGGTAGCTCGGGGCCGTAAGCTTTCACCTTTACCTCAGGCCGCGGCTCGGCTGAGGCGGTGCTGCGGTGGAATGGGAGGGGTTTGTTTCCCTTAACGCTACCGCGTCGCGGGGTCGTTCGTGCGGGAAGGGGCTTCGGGTGGTTTATAGCGCAACCTGCTGAAGGCAGGGTCGGCTCTGAGGTGGGGCTGAGGTGCTGAAGGTTTCATCCCTTCTGGCCTTGGAAATCCCCACGGGTGGGGGTTGCACAGCCCCCCCGGGCCGCTGCCTGGCTGCCCTCACGGTGAAAAAAATCCTCCTTGGAAAAGCAGCATTCGTGTGCGCTAGGTAGAGACCGAACAGTGAGGGGTGCTGCTATCTCCTTGCGCAGTGCTGTGGTCAGGAGGCTTTAAAAATGCCTTTTTCTTTTTAAATCTAGAAGTGATACAGGCAGAAATATCCTCAGGGCTTCTTTGGTGGGACATCAGAACTGTGAAGTTTATCTACTGATTTCCAGCGTGACTTGTTGTCACTTTGTAAATCATGTTAATAATTTGTAAATCGAGTTACAAGCTCTCTGTCTCAGCCTTCTCTAGGTAACCGCTTTTCCCTGCATGTCTGGTGCTTTGAGGTTCATTTTTTCTTTTGTTAGCAAGCTTCTTGCACGCAACACTAAAGGTAACTCTGGAGTGAACCCGTTGGAATTTTTTTTATAAAAGTCAATTGGACTATAACTTTGTAGAATCTGTGTATGTGGAACTGTAACTCTCGTTCATCTTTGCCTCCTTCCCTGTAGTTTGTCAGGTCTCTAGCCTTTGTCTTAATTGATGGGTGAGCTCCTGAAATTAGTGGCTCTTTGTAGAGCAACTTCCCTTTTCTCAACAATTTTTCTTGCTCACTGAGTATCTATGATAATTTAATTAATATTAAATTAATCCAGTGGTTTTACTTAGGATAACAAAAGAGGAATGTTATAACCACTCTAACCTGCTGCTTAAGAGGTTGAATAGAGGGACTCAGAAAAATTGGATTTGCATGCTAGCTGCATGAAAGGAGGTACTGACAGATTTTTAAAATGAACTGATTACATCTCAATCATTTTTTTACAGAGAGAGGTTCACTAGAGGGTCAGCTCTCTTGATAAGAAAACCAATGTGTTTTCTGTCGGTGTCTTTGTTTGTTTGTTTAAGGAGGAAGTTTGTGGTGTGAGTAATATTTTATGTTCCAGAGACAATCCCTGTCTGCAACAACTGATTATTTTTTTTCCCTTGACTTGTCCTGATTGTAACCCAAAGACTTGCACAAAATGCTGCAATTAGTACGTTCAGGATAACGATCCTATATGTGCTTGTATATCATCCTGAACTGGAGTCTTCCCATTTGTAAGACTGCAGAATATTACTGTGTAAGGAAATGCCATTTGATTGAAGGGGAAACTGAAACAAGAGATCACGACTTGTCTTTTCTCAAAGCAATATAAGGCCAAGTCACAGCAACCGGTAACGTCTGTACCTTATTTTACAAGGCCTTGCTCAAACATGAATTTGTGCATGTCCTTTAACGTTGTTGCCGAGGGTTTTATTCCTCCCTGGGCAGGGGCGGTACTCGAGATCTGGCTTCTTTGCAGGGGGGTTAGGCCGTGGTGGTCTAAGTATGGTTTACCTTAGAAGTACTTCTTATTTTTCCTCAGAGCTTTCTTTTGCCTTTAGTTTTAAAGCCTGTGTTACCTGACATCCTTTCAATCTAAAAAAAGAAAGGGTGTATAATAGGGTTTTTTTCAGCTGACGTTGTTGTCCTTGCTCTGAACCTAGTTCTAACTACTCCACAAACAAGCCTGGCTGCTGTCAGATGTGCTTCTAAGAAAACTGCGGGCAGCTCAAAGAATTTAGGTGGCCGCAGCCCTGGGAAGCGCTACGGATTCAAAAAAGTAGAAGGTAGGTCTGAGTATCTGCTGAGTCTCATTTGCGTTTCGTTGGGTTCTTCACAGCTTCTCCCCCGGTGCGGGTGTCGGTTGTTGAGCGTTTCAGTAGGAGGTGACCAGGGCGCTCTTCCAAGAGAAGGGAAAGGGGGGTTCGGTGAAACCTCGTGACGAAGGGTAGCCGGTGGGAGGGCCGGGTGAGTCAGCCTCCCTCCCAGGTAGGCTCGCGAGCGGCCGGCCAAAATTGCCTACAGAAAATGTACTTTGATTCTAACTTTGCCTCTCTGGAGAGCCTGGGAGGAGGGTACGCTGTGGGACACCTAATAACTTAAGTGCACTTTTCCCCCACGCTGTGTTGAAAAGCTGGGCATTTTAGATGTTTACAAAGGGGAGAATTATGAGGCTTAGCAGAAGCCAAAGTACGGATTCTTGCAGCTGAGTGCTGAATAATTATTAGCTTTGCTGATGGAAACATATCAATGTAAAAGGTAATAAAACAAATGCCTTGTACCCTAGAAGTAATCTTTTCAAAGACTGGAATTGCTTTTTGCCATTGTATATCAATTGCCCTTTATTTCCTGCTAACAGCGTTTTTGTTTAGATGCTTTTAGCATTTGAAGTACTTTTTCCTTAGAAAATTCCCACAGGAAGCTGGGTTTTGTAAGTCCTGGAACCATTTGTGTTCTGCCAGGGCTTTGGAGAGCTCCGTCTCTCTGCAGTCTGACTCTGTTGCTCTGTTGCAGGTGCATTTGTGCACGCAGGCAACGTTTTGGCTACACAGCGGTTGATACGCTGGCATCCAGGGGCTCACGTAAGTTGCTTTTCCATCTCTTCCTTGGTTCTCGGAGAACAGCAGCCCGCAACAGAGTCCTGTATTCAAGCGCCTCCTCTCCCTCAAGCTGGTTTTTAATGCTCTTCCTTATATTCTATATATTCCTGAAATTGGGTTTCATTACCTGGTATTTCCTAGTCACAGAGCCTGCTCGGTGTCACACCTGTGCCCATCTGACTGAGGAAAGGACTGAAAGTTAGGTTACACAAGTGTCTGGGGATATCCCTAACTGGGTTCTTGTGCTTCAGGGTGGAATCGGTATCTCCTCCCTTGTAATGAGCACCATTGTGTACTGATTGCTGGAAGGAAAGAGTCTGGTTTTATTTTAAAATACGAAGCAACAGATGCTGTTGAAGCCAGGATATCGAACGAGGCAGACCAATGATCAATCTGCTTTAGTGGTGGACCTCCAGCCTTCCCTTTCTAACACTTCTCCTCCTCCTCCTCCAGGTGGGGATGGGCCGTAACAAGACGCTCTACGCCCTGGAGGACGGGATCGTGAGATACACCAAAGAGGTCTACGTACCCCCGCCCCGTAGCAGTGAGAGCAGGGAATTGATCTGTCGTCTACCCAGAGGAGCAATTCTTTATAAAACCTTTATCAATGTTCTCCCTACCACAGAAGTAGGAAGCTTTAAACTGGTCACCATGCTCTAAGCCTCCTGCGTCACGTAGGGACGGACGGGAAGGAGCGGCTGGGACAGACCGCTCCAGCTGGACTGGCATCCGAGGACAGGAATATTCTAGCGGTGAAGATACCTGTTAGGGACTTTGGTTTTCTTGCTCCTAAAGCACACATGGTCAGTGTTCAGGCCCTGGGCTCACCTGCTGGCATGTGTAAGCGTGTTTAATAAATGCCGTGGGGCTGCTGAAGGTCTTGGCTGTTCACAGGCTTATGTTCATTTTAGTATTGAGCTGCCTCTGGGGAGCCTGTTCTGTTGGGCCACTGGATGAGTTCTCTCTACAGTCCCTCTTATGTCAGCACTTCTCCCACTAATCATCCCCTCTATCTATTTTTACTCATTTTCAGACATTACTGTTATATTTGTGTCTTAATTTAAAACAGTGCAGAAGAGGACAGATCCTCTTCCACGTGCACCTAACGCTGCGTCCCAGGAAGCTAGATTTTTCCTTCTATCTAACTCACCTCAATGATTAACTCAAATATCTGAGAGTGTTCCCTTTACTAGCCACGTGAGGCACGTTCACGCTCGTAAAGCAAACTCATGACTGGTTTCAGAGTGCCTGCTAAGACGGACAAGCCTGGGGTGGTGTGTGAAGCTCAGTGGCCACGGGCGTATCATAAAACCGCAATCCAGAAGGGCTTATCCTTTTGTCTTCCCCGAGTCATTCCACAACGTTTTTGAGCTTATGTTGCTCGAAAGAAAGGAGCCCAAATGCCTTGAGGCCAAACGGATCTCATTTTATCTACAGGTTTGTAAATAATTGGAAACATTGGCTCTGCAGTAGAAAACAGGTTATCAAAATCGGTGCTGTAATGACACCAGTGTTGACGTTATTAGATTGTCTGCTCTGCAGAAGACGGCTGGGTAAACTTGGGTCAGCCACGCACGTTCCACCTTCGCTTTATGTTCTTCACAGAGACCACCATGTCCGTGCTTCTGTCCTTTCCCAGCTTGCGTATCCAGGCACACGCCTCAGCTCGGTGGTCGGTATTTGCCTACAGGAGGTGACGGAACCCCTGCAGCCTCTCCGGATCGACCTGCAGTCCGTACAGAATCGCTCTCGGTCACAGACGATGGTTGCTGTGAGAGCACGCAGCGATGCTCCGATGCAGATTTGTTCCGCCGCTCACGGGTGAGGGATTCCCACCTGGTATCCCGCACACCAATAGAGTTAAACATTTTACAGACTAAGAAATAAGTGAAGTAGCAGTCTGCGGTCTGATCCTTGGCGCGCCGGGCAGCGCTTGCCTCACAGAGGTACGGAAGCACCAGCTGCCTGCAGGAGCTCCGGCGGAGCAGACCTTCACCTTGGCTTCACCGCGGAGAAGCAAGCAGCTGATCCGGCGCCTTCGCTAACAGTACGTTTGCCAGAGAAGAGCGAGCAGAGATCCCTGGATGCTCCGCTCAAGAGCGCGAAACCTGGCGGCGGCTCCGTGGTTGTCCTTGTGCTGCGGGGAGGGACGTCTCCGCCAGCCGGGTCTGACTTGGCTGATTGCGAATCTGGGTGGAGGTCTGAGGTTCGGCTGCTCCCTGCGGAGGAGAGCGATGGCACAGGCACTTCTGTCGCTGACGCCACGGGAAGAAGCAGTACGCGGAGGCCGAGGCCTTACACGTCTGTGTTTCGCTGAGTTTGGTAGCCGAGAGGGGCCTGGAAAGGCTCTGGCACGCCGCGTCTGTCCAAGGTCTCCGAGCTTATTACTGTTCCTGAGAAAGCTGGAGGATGCCTCAGAGCATGCTCGTAGGGAGGCGGCATCTGTTGAGGAAGAGAGGAAGAGCATTACAGCCAGGCAGAAATAACCAGGAGATGATCCCACCTCTTCTTACAGAGCGGATGGCAAGGCTCACCACCACCACCGCCCTGACATGAAATTCCCGCAGTCCTCAGCGCAGCGAGCCGCTGCCCGGACGAACACCTGGGAAATGAGTGCTTAGCACCGGTGTGCCACACGGCAGGGCGGAAACCCGCCGGAGAGGCACGTTCCACCCGCTCGCACCCTCTGCGCCAGGCTCCTGCTCTTCCCCGTCCCCCTCCGAGCACTTGTCGCGAGGGCAGAGGAGACTTGACTTGTTAAAAGGGAACTGTTGTTCGCTTTCCTTTGACCAAGGATCGGTTACTGGGATTTACGCAAGCACCAGGCTTTGTTAGCAAGCAGGGAGGAACCTCCACGCTGTTGTTAGGGTTATTTCGGCAGAGGTGGGCTAGCCTTGTCCCCGTAACGAGCGACGGGAGCGGCACGGGGATGCTGTGGAAGAGCTCCCACTGGACGCTCCTCAACTACTCATCCTTGAGGGCTTCACTCTCCTGTGCCCTCGGTGCTCTGGTTTCGGGGCAGGTATCATTAGTTACACCTCCTACACCGAGCAGCAAGTGCTGACTGTTTCAGGCTTCATGGTGCAGCTTTAAGAGCCCAAAATCCAGCTAAATTGGTGAAGCTTTAGTGCTCTACTCAGGGCTTCAAATGTTTCTGTTCTGCTTTAGTCAGTGAGGTCTCCTGGCTCAACAGGAGGCTCTCGGGGCGCTGCAGGACCTACTTGGCAGCTCGCTTTCCTCTATTCCACCACAAATCTTACGTGTTGTAACAGGCAACGCCTGCTGCTCGTAAAGAAGCCATAAATGTTTCAAGGTAATAGAGGCCTCCCAGAGGTGTCCTGCGGCGACAAGGGAGCAAGGAGCGGTGGAAGCCTTAACAGATCTAAAAATAACATTCCCAGCTCGGACTTGCACCGAGCAGATGATCCGAAGGGCCTGCCTTTTCAGCAGAGGCTCTACCCGGCCTCCTGGCACAGGCATTCCTGCAAACAGGCTGGGAGAGATGGATCATTAACCAGCGCAGATGTACACAAAAGGAGCCTCCTGGTACGCTTCGTGCCCTTCCCAGAGATAAAGGCTATCGGCGAAAGGCAATCGCAGAGAACAGAGTCCTTGGCTGCCGCAAATTGCTGAAGCAAGACCCGGGTAGAGAGCGGAGCGGGGACTGTCCCCGGGCCGCTGCCAGCCCCGCGCTGCAGGGGAGGGAGGGCTCACCTCCTGGGAGGGCTCTGCCCACAGCCCAAACCTCTCGGCAATCATCTGGTGGATTTCCCGCTGGCGATCTTTCTTCCGCACGCTCTCGTAGCTTGGCAAGCGCGGCTGCTCCCAGGAAGGGAGCTGGTAGCTGCTGGGGGGGCCGACGCAGAAGAGCTCGTCTCCCTAGAAATGCCCAGCCCAGAAGAGGAAGGTCAGCAGCGCGGGGGCAGAAGTTCGTGGCCTGCTGCCTGCCACCTCGAGTTAACTTCAGGGTTCAAAGTTGTGGGGTGCCCTTCCTTGAACCCCGAGGGAGGAAATCCTCCCTCCCGGGAGGTAATTACACCACGACCGGCTTCGCACACCCCAAGCCCTGAGGGATCTGCCTGGCGCTTCGTGCCCAAACACCTCGGGGCGCCGCGGCGTCCTCCGCGGTACCCCTGCTCCCCCCGCCCCGGGTTCCTCCACACCAAAGGCAGTTCCTCCTGCTGTCCGGCACCTCCTCCCTCTGCCCCAGGAGCTCCCCGGGTCCCCAAAACCACGGTCTCTTCCCAAGCTCAGCGGGACCTTTGCTACCCTTCCCCCCCGGCTCCCGCCGGCCGTCACCTGCACGCCGGGGTTCTCGGCGGCGCTCTCCAGCCGGGACGCTCCGCTCTGGGGACCCACGAGCCGCTGGCTGCTGCTGAAGTAGGGCGGGGGGCGCTCCTGTAACGAGGGGTCGGGGAGGAAGAGGGTGAGCAGAGCCGAAATCCCCCGCATCCCGCCCAGCAGCGAGAGGAGCTCCGCCGGCTCTGGGCAAGGCGGAGAGCCGCTACCTCTGCCCCTTCGGCTCACGCGGATCTCGCCGCTGGCAGACGACCCGTTTAGTGACGGCGGGGGCCCGAGCGAGCCCGGCACCGCCACGCAGCGCAGCCGGAGGGGCCCGGGGCAGGCTTTCGTTCAGGCTCAGCAGAGCCACCTCTCTTCGGGGGACGCTGAAACCCTCAGCTGTTCCGCTAGGACAGATAAGAGCTCCGTCACACGCTCAGGGTGACAGAATTTGTAAACCCTTATCTACCGAGGTGGTCACCTCGGGATCCCAGCGCGGCGGGGGCTGGCAGGGCCCTCCGGAGCTCCCCCCGCCCAGCCCCTGCGTGAGCAGCACCCCCAGAGCAGGGGCACAGGACCGCGTCCAGGCGGGGTGGGAATGGCTCCAGGGAAGGAGATTCAAACGCAGCCAGCAAATCTGCGGCGCAAGAGCTGTTCTGTCCCCGAGCAGTCTCGCTCCAGCTAATTCCCCGTCAAGGTGTCGAGCACCAGCAGCGATCCCTCACGCCGCGGGCCCGTCCTCGCTCTCCGAACAGCCCCGTCTCCGCCAGCGCGACACGCTCCGGAGCCTCCCAGAGCAACCAGGGACACACCGGGGGGGCTCCGAGTGACACGTTTACTTTGGCTCTTAACAACCGAGGCAGCGCTTGCCTCGGCCCCTCGGCGCGGTTGCAGAAAGGGTGGGGAACTCGGCTGGCCGGGGGGGGGTGCAATGATCTGTCTTAATAACCGATGAGGGAAACCAGCACCACCAACGCCTGCTTGAAAGCCGCCTCGCGCCGCTACAACCGCTTCACCTTCCGATGGAAACACACCCCCGTACGCGTTCCCTTTCCACGCGTAGCTCTTCGCGTCCGCACCCCTCTGTCCGCGCAGCCCTTTGGCTAAAGGCGAGAGAGACGCCGTCTCCTTTGGCCACCCGCCCGGGAGCCAGGCCCGAGCGCGGCGAAGGCTCCGCAGCTCGCGGCGAAGGCGTCCCGCGCAGCCTCGGGGAGCAGCTCCGCAGGGCGAGGCGTGCGGCGGCCGAGCCCTCGCCCCCGACGCGTGCCGTGCCGCGCCGCCGACCAGGAGCGGGGAGGAAGAGGGGGAGAGGAGCCGATGCAGCGACGCCAGCAGCGCAGCCCCGTTCCCCCTGTGATTTCTGCCGCGCGTTTCCCAACCTGTGCTGTTAAAATTTGCCTTTCGTGGCCCGAGTCTCCGCGTCCCCGGGGCCGTCCCCTCTTCTCCCAAGGGACTCTGGAAGCAGCACCCGCAGCCAGCGGAAGCTTTGGGCTTTGCCCAGGCAGCCCCCACCACAACACGCCGCTCTTTTTCCATCGCCAGCTTCCCCGCTCGAAAGCCAACCCCGGGGAATCGCAGAGGCGAGCGAGGGGGCTTTGGGAGAGCCGGCGGCCGGGGAGGCGAGTACTAGCGAGCGGCGGCACCCGCCTTCGCCCTGAGCTTCCAAGCCCAATCCCCGCAAAAACGGAGCCGGGCGCCCCGCACGCAGCCGTGCCCGGGGAGGAGGACCCCCCTCCCGAGCGGCGTGGGGAGCTGGGGGACCTGCGAGCCGGGCAGGGTTGGGTGGCTGCATCTCTGGGGGTCCCGCGTCGGTGCTGGAGGGGAGCTCGGGGCGGGGGGGACAGGAGGAGGAGGAGGAGGAGGAGGGGGAGGAAGGACACTCAC
>VZTV01048873.1:25245-38058 GCA_013400875.1 Anhinga rufa
GGCGGGAGGCGGCCCGTCGTTAGCCGTCGAACGCCGTTAAGTAGCTGCGGGGCACCCGCAGGCAGCTCCCGGGTGAAAACACGGGCGGTAACATGGGCTGAGAAACCCCAACAGCCAACGGAACAAGGCGACCCCAACACCCGGCCAACACGGGAGGGATTCACACCCTCCACCGGCCCCGCAAACGGAGGAGAAACCCCCCCACACACACCCCCCGCAGCCTTTCGGCAGCCCCTTCCCGCCCGAGCTGCAAACACCCGACACACGGCACCGGAGAGAGAGAGCTGTATTTGTGGCGACGTTGCGTATTTAAGACAACTTTACATCGTGTTTCTGACACAAAGAGTTTTGGCGCCTTCCCCCCCCACGCCCCCGGCGTCGCCCCCGCAGGTACCTGCCCTCGCGCGCCAACGCCTCCGTCCGTCTCCCTTCGGCCGGAGGAAGGAACGACGTCTCGACGACGTGCTTCTTGCGACACCGGCATCCTTAAACGGCGGGCTCTGGGGGAAGGCGACGGCGGCACAGCTCTTCGGCGTCGGGCCCGGCCGTCTCCAGCTTGCCGCCCGGCGGGATGAAGGCGTGTTCCCGCGCGGAGCCCGCGAAGCCTCTTCGCTGCGTGAAAACCAAACCCAGGCTTCCCCGTGCGGCGCCGGGCTTCGAGAAAGGAACGGCGCAGGCGAGCCCCGAGCCTGGGAGGCCGGCGGGGAACGGGGACGCTCCGCTGCACCCCTTTCCCCGGCGCTGGCGGCGGCGGCGGCTCGTCCCTCCGGAGGGGAAGAAGAAGCAGCGGAGAGCGGTCGGAGCCAGCTGGACCTCGCCTCGCCTCTTCGCTTTTTGGCCAGGGAAGCACAGCAGATCCCGAGAGCTTCCGCCAACCCGGGAGAAAAGAAAAGGCCGAGGCAAGAGGCCGTGGCGGGCGGCAGCCCTCCGGGCGCAGCGGGACGTCGGCCCCGGGGACGGCGTTTTGGCAGGGGACCGAGGCGCGTCCCTGCGCTGAAGCGGCGTCTACAGCGGCTCGTCGTCGGACTCGAAGCGTGAAGCGAGCGCTCTCCGCGCTCGCCGTGGCGGCTCCGAGCATTTGGCACAGGGGGGGCAGCCGCCTCCGAGGGCGGGCAGTGCTCCCCACCACCCCCGAGCCTGCCCCCGGGGCGGGAGGAGGGTGCGGTTCCCCAGCAGGACATGGGGAAAACAGCAAAACAAATAATAACGATACTAATAATAATAATAATTCCAAAAAAAAAGAAATGTAAACGACCCAGCACCCTGTCCTGTAGCACCAGGACACCCAAGAGAACAGGTATGTTACAGTTTGAGGGGAGATNATAATTTATAAAAATACAAACTAAAGGGCTGGGGTGGAGGGGATGAGATGCAAACCCCGGGCCAGCAGCAGCTCCATGCACACGGCAGGCTTCGACCCATTCTGCTTCTGCCCGTCCCTAGAGCCCCTTTCCCAGCCCTCCCGGGCGGGAAGGCAGCAGCACAGGGCCTGATCCTGCAGGGACCCAGCCCGGGGCTGGGCAGGGCGCCGAGCTGGTCCAAACCCTGCCCGTCCGCCAGCCTTTCCCTCTGCCGTCACCCCTTCCCGAGGCTCCGAGGCCCGCGGTAACAGACACGCAGCTCTCCCACTGGCCCCCCCGCCCCGGCCAGCCAGCACCCCTTCCCCGGGGGGGGGAAGAGGTGGGCAACACCCGCCTCACACCTCCCCCTAAAACATCCCACGGGAGAAGGTTTTCCTCCCCCACCGGAAGGTTCTCCCTTCCTCGAGTGACTACGGTGCGAAACGGCCCGGGGCGACGCAGTCCGGAGAGCCGCCCCGCGCCGGAGGGTGCTCCTGGCTCCCAAGGCCGCCCCCCCGGCTGCTCCTGCTACCTCAGCCTCCCGTCAGGTTTGACGGGCCCCAGTTCCGATTTGGGGTCCGGGGAGAGGGAGCTCCAGGAGGTTTTGCTGCAGGTCTCCAGGGAGGCGCAAGCGGAGGGGCTGCCGACGCAGGCGTCCGTCGCGGACCAGAAGGCGCCGATGGCGCCGTCCGCCCAGTCCTCCAGCGCCTCGCCCGTCAGCTGCGCCTTCCGCGCCGCGTCCTCCTCCGCCGCCTCGGAGCGCGGCAGGTTGAGGATCCCCCCCAGGCCCTGGAAGCTCTGCTCCGTGTACTCGTTGCGGGGAGGCCCGCCGTGCAGCCAGTTGCTGTCGTCTGGGCAGGGCAGGGAGAGAAAAAAGAGAGGGGATCAGCGGCGCAGCAACACCCCGGCACCCTGCCCTCCCTGCTGCCACCCACCCGGCGGGGCTCAGCACCCCGGCCCTTCGCAACCCCGGCCCTCCTCCAGCCCGAGGTGCTGCTGCAGGGCTTCGGGGCGGATCTGACCCGCAAACAGGCTCTCCACAGCTGCCTGGGGGCCCGGCTTGAGGACTCGCACGGGCATGGGGACACCAGGGGGAAGGATGGCTCCTGCCTCGTCATCAGCTACAGCCCGGAGAGGCCAGCGCCCGCAGGGAGCCCCCGCCCAGCCCCAAACTCCAGAGCAGCCGCACCTTTCCTGAGAGGCTGCTTGCGGTTGAAGGTCTGGGGCACCACCAGGAACTGGTTCTCCCCCAGTGGCTCCCAAAACTGGAGGAGGCGGATGGTCCAGACGCCGGGACGCAGGGGCCGATTGAGGGGGGGCTTGTACTGGGTGAACTCCGCCTCGGCGTCCACCGTGATGTCGTAGGAGGCAGCGATGACGTAGGTGGGGTCGATCCACACCACGGTGGCCGTCAGGTTGGGGCCCCGCGACCACTTCTGCATGGCCACCGGCTCATCGAAAGGTCCCATCAAGCCTCCAAAATTACGGAAGAGCCTTTCCTTGGGGTCCCACTCCGTGCCCACCTGGAGGGACGGGAGGCACAAGCAATGGGACGCTGAGCAGGGAGACGCCATCAGCTCAGGTTTTGCATTTCAGCTCCCCGAAAGCAGGGAAGGCATAAACTTCGGAGCCCGAAGCAATGCACGCCCCACCCTCCACGGCTCTCCTGCCGCCCTGCACCATGCCAGCGCTAATCCAGCTGCGCGGTGCCTCCTGCAGCTGCAGGCGCCGGGCGCCACAGCCTCAGCTCCGCCCCGAAAGATCCCCTTCAGGCCTTTTTCCCCACCGATCAGCTCCACGCCCCACACAGAAGCCCCACTGCCGGACGCGGGCATTGCGAGGGCAACTCTCCCCGTTTACCTCAAGGTTTTGTAAGCGGTTTGCCTGCCCGCCGTGACCCGCCAGCTTCAGAGCTCCTTGGGGCATCATCCACACCTCCAGGGACTCTGCCTGCCCAGTTGCCGAATTCTGCACTTCCTGCATCACCAGGTAACCCTGGAAACGGTCGTCATAGAAATATAAGTGCACACTGGATGGGAAGCCCCGGGGCTCAAATCTGGAGAGAGACACACAGACGGAGAGGTTGCACAGAGCATCAGCGTCCTCCCAGCACGAGGTGCAGGCCACCACTCGGAGCCTGGCTCGAGCCCACGGCAAATACCCCACCTGCAGAGCTCGTCGGCCTTTCCTGCCGGCGTGGCCGCGGCTTTGCGGAGCCCCAGCCTGGAGAAGGCCGTGTAGAAGGTGAGAGTGACGTCGCTGAGGCCGCTGAGCCCGTCGACTCGGTCGTAGACGTTCTCCCAGTACGCCTTCAGGGCCGGCGTGTTGGGGGGGTAGCTGCCGTAGAGATGCGTGTCCAGGATCTCCAGCACCTCCTGATTCACCGTTGACTCAAACTTGCGGGCGAAGAAGGTGGGTCTGGAGAGTTGCTGGAAGAGCACGGGCATTTCTAACAGTGTTGGCTGCAGCCCCTCTGCCCTCCCAACCTGAGCGGGGCAGCCGGGAGGGAGACAGACCGGGAAGAAACATGCCGGGACCCATCCTGCCCGCTTTGAGGGCACAGGCTAAGGAGCAGCAAAGCACAGCAAGCCCCTACGTGGGATCCTCTACGGCAGGATCAGTGGGAGCACGCAGTACGCTTCCTGGTAATGCAGATGGGTTCCCGTCTCTCCCACTGCCTCCCCCTTTCTGTGCTCAGAAGCTGCCATGTGTCATCGAGCTTCTTCGCTGCAATCTCTGCATTCAGATGGGCCCCCACCCTGCAGAGCCGCTGCGGAGCCCTGCACGAGGCCCGGCCACGTGGCACAGCTCGCAGGATCCGGGCCCTGTGCTATAGAACTGCTCAAAAATCCTGCTAACTTCTCTTTTCGGGGCTGGGTGTATCTCCCCCAAATTTCCCTCGTTCAGTCTACGTCCCTACTCGCTGAGAGCACGGGAGACAGGTCGTCACAAGGTGTTTTGTCCTGCCAAAGAGGACAGCACTCTGGAGTGGTTCTGCTGAAAAGATATTTGCCCCGAGTGGAAAGAGCAGGAAAATAGGAGAGAAAGTCTAAGAGCAGCACTGCAAGCAAAAGCCTGGCTGCTGAGCCAGTGTAATCCCGCCACCCGAGCGTTTACAGACACGTCTACGCCGAGCCCTGTGGCGGCTGCGGAGCCAATCCTGCTCCTGTCCCTCGCGGGGCTGGGGTGAGGCTCACGCGGGCGTGCACAGGAGCTGGCATGGCACCCAGGGGTGCAGCCGCAGGGGAGCTCGGAGGGGAGAGGGATGGGAGGAGGGGAGAGAGCGGGAGGAGGGGAGAGGAGGATCTTTTTCACCTGTAGCCGGAGGAAGTCCTGGGGTTTGAAGTCATTTGGGGAGCACCCGCACCAGTCGACTATGTGTTTATATTGGCACTTACAGCCCAGCTTCCGGTTCCAGTTGGTCACTCGGAGGTTGTTATCGACCAGCGTCTCGCAGGCGTGACTGTTCTCCAGGACCGTGTGGAAGAAGGACTGGGCACGGCAGAAGGGACGGAGACCCAGTGGGGATGGAGGACAGATGGTTAAAGGAGACACCCCCACACACACACACTCACAAAGGAACAGGACAGGCCTCGACAGCTCCCGAACAGAAACCCATCCCTGCTCCCAGCACAGGACAACGCGTGAGAGACGAGGCTGCGCGCCCACATCCGTCCTTACGTGGCCCAAAGGAGTGTCTGGCCCTACAGCAGGGCTGGGTATAAACATGACCCTTGGTCTGTCTGCTCCTCTCTCCCCTCTTTCATACCCAGGTCTGGGCAAAAGGGAGGCGCAAAGCTGCCTGCACAAAGCGGTGCCCTTCGCAGCTACCCGGGGCGGGGATGAAGCGGGACAGAGATATTAAGTATAGCAGGAAGAAAATCCAGCCCGTGCCCTGCAGGCAGCACCCACCTCGGCTGGCAGGAGCGTGTAGGTGTAGAACTGGCGCAGCTGGGACACCAGCTGGTCCTCGGCGTAGACCACGTACTCCACGAAGCTGCGTGTCAGAGAGAACCAGTCGGAGCCCCCGTCCACCACGATGCCCTCGGGGATGTGGCGCTCGCCCAGGCGCCACATGTGGGAGTCACACTCGTGGAAGAGGCGGTCCAGGCCCTGCTTCTTGATAAACCTGGGGACAGGGATGAGGATGAGAGGTTTGGGATGTCACCCGCTTTGCTGGGCACAGCTACATCTAGAACATCCCCCAACTGTTTCAGTTCTTTTCTGAAATCCCTCCTTTTTCTGTCCCTCCAACTCAGCTCTGCCTCTAGCTGGGATTACCTGGCGTTGTCTCGGCCATGAGACTTCAGGAAGTTCTTATCTCGGTATTTGGACAGGAACATCACCAGCTCCTCATTGGTCCTGAGGTGCAGATTAGAAAGCATTAACGGCCCCTGGGGTAAAGCAGCCCAGTAAACATTCACTCTGGAAGAGCCACCAGACAAAAAGAGCCTAAGGCTGCTTGGTAGGTGCTGACTCAAACCCTGGTCCCATTGCTGGGGAGATGCAGCCTGGCGCCTCACAGCATTCCCCTGCAACACCCAGACCACAGGAGAAAACAGCCTCCGAGGTACCGGCTGGGCTCCTCTGCAGACAGGACCAGCCTGGCCCCGGAGCACCATCACCAGCACATGGGTGCAACCTCCAACCCCACCTTCCCTCAGCTCCCTGCTCCTCCCAAGGCTGCTGCGGCACCACGCAGCCCCAACATCCTCCCCTGGCCCCAGCCAGCTCCTCACCTCGTGGGGTAGTCGGTGGCGCTCAGGTTGATGAAAAAGTCCCAGGGCCACTCGGCCAGTTCCAGCAGGTCCTTCATGCTACGCAGGTACATCTTCAGCAGGCTGGCACCTCCCCAGATGGTCACCATGCGCCAGGGCGTCACGCGGATGTTGGGGTAGTGCCGGGCCAGCTCCACTGCCTCCCGATGGAGGTAGCTGGAGCGCTGCCAGGGAACACGGGCTCACGGTCAGCAGGGAGCTCGTCTTCCCCAGCGCCTCCTTGCCGCCAGCCCTTACGGCAGCCTCCGCAGGGAGGAAAGCAGGAAGACAAGACTGCTCTGGGCAGGAGGGATAGATCCTGCTTCCCTGGGGTTGCAGAAATAGAGGTGGGAGGGTCACAGCTCCACCGGCAGCAAGGACAAACCCTACCCAGCTACTTCCTCCGGCACAGTGGATGCTGTGCCTCCACTCCCCGGCTCTGCCCCCTGTCCCGGTGACCGATCCCAGCACTGTTAGCATCCCCGTTCCCCTCATCCCTCCTGCATACCTTGTCGACGTGGATGTAGAAGAAGTGCTGCTGGTGGTACACAGCCTTGATGAGCCGCTTCAGCTGGCGAATGGCCCTGCCGTGCACAACCAGCATGTAGGCGATGCGCACGGGCTTGCTCGGGGGCGCCTGCTGCAGCCGGTTCTCGTCCCACTGGATGACGGGGCTGACCTTGCCTGCGTGGGGAGGGAGAGGGCTGTCAGCCGTCCCTGGCCTTGGCACCCACCGCCCCACCACCCGGAGCTCCTGATAAACCAGGGCGACCTGAGCAAGGGAGGGGAGACAGCAGGGAAGAGCTTGGCCTCAGGCAAACCCCGTCACGCTGCAGTGCCAGGGCATGGCAGCAGACGCAGCCCCTTGCGTTGGACTGACGGGGCCGCGTTGGGAAAGTCAGGGGGAGCATCCCTCAAAACAGCAGACGCAGCTGGGCCTGGCTCTGACCTCTGCAAGCACCGTGGGCTGTGACGAACAGCCCAGCTTAAGGAGGCTGGCACAGCTTTGATTGGATTACAGAGGCAGCAGTAATCTGGGAATCAGTGACAGATTGACGCTGCTTTTCACCAGGTGGGACAGTTTGGTGACATAAGGAAGGTGGCCCACGCGCCTGGCTGGGATATTGCCGATGCCCAGGGGCGACCGGCAGCACCCCAGCAGGACTCACCCGAGAGCTGGCAGTGGCGAGGCACAGACTGGGGCATGAGACTGCCAGCCCGGTGCAGGCACACCACGTTGGCGATCTCCTGTTGGCACTGCTTGCTGCTGGCCCGGGCCAGTGCCGAGAGGGCGTCTTTGCCCGTGATTTCGCACTTGGGGGTGAAGCTGTTCTCGGTGGGCTGGGGAGCCCCCTCCACGCTGCCCGTGTCTCCCTGCTGGAAGACAGCCAGCTGGGCCTCCCCGCGCGGCTCCGTCAGGTTCCTCCGGCTGGAGGAGTCTGGTGCGACCGGCAGCCTCCGGCCCGGTTTGTGTCTCGCCGTGACGGCTCTCACCACCTTGGACACCAGCGCCCCGGGGCTGTCCGGCCGTCCCCGCCATCGCCCGTGCTTCCGGCTGGCGCTGCCCCGGCGCCCGGCAGAGCTGTCCGAGTCCTTGGAGCCATCGCTGCTCTCGGGCAACCTGGTTTTTTTCTGCCGCTCCTGTTTCAGTTCCAGGCAGATGCAGAAGAGAGGACGGACAGCATTAACTGCTTTCCCCCGGCCCTGCCAATGTGCTCCCCAGAACATCCCTGTCCCCAGCGCTCAGTGCTCGCAGTCCATGCTACAACGCACCAGGTGTTCCAGGAGCAGCCACCATGCAGCAAAGGAGTCCATTACACCACCCCTCTGCCACCTAAAACCCCAGGCTAAGACCCTAGAGCGCCTCTCTGCACAGTCCTATGCCCCCCCCCATCACGGGGACACCTCTCTATATGCCAGCAAGGCAGACCCTGACCTGCAGACCCTGTGGTCACAGCACCCCGGACGCACCAAGAGGGTCTTGCTCTCTGTGAGACTAAACGGCCGAGGTCAGTTGTGTCTGCACCAACCACGCTCTGGAGTCCTGTACGGGCAGGGGCACCCCGGGACAGCAGGATGAGCACAGGACTGCTCTGGCTGGCGGTGGTTATTTTACTGGGAGGCAAACAGGCCAGTTCCTCCCCGCCAGGATCACGCTGTGAGCCCAAGCCCAACACATCCGTCTGGGAGCTGGGGTCCCAGGCGACCACCACTGCACTCTCCGGGGCTAAAAGCGCTGGGGAGGCATCGAACGAGCCCACATTCCCTTCCCTGGGCCCCGGCTCCCTGCGCTGGAGCAGTCACTACGATCACCAGCTTCTCTAGAAATCCCTTTAAAAAACCCTCCTGCCGAGCCAAGCGGATGTGTAAAGGGAACAGTTAATTACGCTTCGTTACCTGTACCAGGCTGGCTGATGAGCAGAGTCAGCCTTGGGGAGAGCAGAGAGTTGGGAATTTTGGATGCCTGTGAGAGCCACGCTCATGGGAAAGCACTCTGCCAGCGAGTTGTGCCCACGAGGCCGGGGCCGTATGCCCCCAGACCACCGCAGGTGCTCCCGGACGGCAGGCAGGAGGCAGCGGCACGCTCCAGCCAGGCCTCCCAGGGCTATCTCACAACCCACTCAAAACCCTGCCTGCCCAGCTGCTGTGCCAGGCACTGCAGGAGGCGGCGAGTACATCGGGGGCTACTCCTGGGCAGCAGCATCTTCTGAGGATGGGCAGATGCCTCGCAAGGACAGCAGGACTGAATTAGCTCCCTGCACAAGCCCCTGCTGGGTGTAGCTGCTGGGAAGGTCATGGCCAGGAGAAACAAAGGCTGGAAAAGCATCTGGCAAGATCTGCCCGCTCTGGTGTCCCTGAGCTACCCATGCTGTGGTGGCACAGCCTGCAAACCATGGCTACCCAGGAAGGGGCTAAGCCACCGCTTAACTTCCGAGGGGCTGGCGTCAGCGAGGATCAGCCAAGCCCCCTTCCGCCCAGACAGACATCACAGGCAGCCCGAGACAGGCAGTGAACCGCTCATTAGTCACCACGCAGGACCATCTGTTCAAGAGTTATAAACCTGTTTTCTCCTCCGAACATCACAGGAGAGGGGAGTCAGGAGGCGACAAGCAAGGAGTGAGTCTCTTCCGTGGGGTCAGCCCTGTTCCTGCAGGAAGGGACCCACCGGCCCTGCTCCCCAACACGCCTGGCTCCAGGGACAGCCCCCACGCAATGCCCACCCTGGGTTACAGTCCCACTTATCCCCCTGGAAGGGGACCAGCTCCCAGCTCGCAAGCACGCCCGGCTGCCTTCCCATCGCTAGAAGCATCGCCAGCCTTTCCAGAGCTGCCAGCTAACGAACTCAATGGCTTCTAATTATTGCAGCACAGCAGAGCGATCCCTCCACCCCAGACCGGTGGGGAACAGCTCCGGCCACATTGCTCTGCTGTATTTAAGACTTGTGCATGGGACTTTCGGGGACAGTCCTTGTCCCTCTCCTCCCAACACACACAGACGACTCCAGGCGCCAGTCAAGAGGTCACTTCTCCCATCCTGCCTCCCCCAATGTGACACTGCCGTCCCCACAGTGCCACGGAGCCGTGGGTCAGGTATCTACCTGCACCCTATCCGACTGCGCTGACATCTCCAAGCTCTGCCATTGCGAGGAACAGAGCTAACAGCACCTGGTGTCCAGCAGGATTCCCCCTCTGGTCGATGAACACCGGTGTCTGCCACGTACGAGCGCTCATCAGGCAAAACCGGCGCCAAAAAGTTCCAAAGTCACCAGAGGAATCCAGATGCTTGATTGCCAAATGCAGCAGCAGACCCTTAAACCTCACAATTAAAGCAGCTGGAGACAGCCCCCTAAAAACGAGCTTTTTGGGAAGAAAAATAAAAATCAAGGAATCTCAGCAAAACTGGAAGAAAAGATGTTTCGTAGGAAGCTTCTCTGGTGGCTGCAGGCTGGAGGACACCAACACACAGGCCCCAGAGAGGTTCTGCCTCCTGCCTGGAAGGAGGACGATAGAAGTGAAGTGGGAGAAGATGTGACTGGGCTAAAACACTTCTCCCAAGTGACAGATCCTCTTCTTCACCCACAAGGACACTTGGTGGTTTGCTTTCTCCTGGTACCAGCTCCACCGCGGACCAAGTGCTCCAGGAAGCTCCTGCGCTCGCTCGGGAGCCATCGGTGTCACAACAATGGAGGCGGGATCGCTCTGCTCCCTCGGGCTCCCACCTTTGTGCGCAGACAGGCTGGCGCTGTCTGCAGCAGGGACGCTGTCAGAGAAGGGTTAGGTACCAATGGGAGCTTCCTCTCCCATCTCAGTCTGGACAGCGATTGCGGTGCTTGATCCCGGTGGAACAAGGTAATTTGGCTTCCTGGAGGTAGGAAACTCAGTGTCGAGCTGGGTGGATGGAGACTGATCCAACCTCTGCTGGTCCGCACGCCATAAAGCATCTGTTTGGTGAATAAAGGGAGCCTGTAGGACCCTGACATCGGGCTTGCAAAGCAAAGCGACACGATCCAAGCGGCACGGCCTTCTCACAGAGAAGGGCTGGTGGCTCTGGTGTGGCTGAAGAGCATTCGCAGGGCGGTGAGCGGTCAGTGCTGCTGGTGGCACATGGGTTACAGCCTGCTCTGGTGAAGGGCAAAGATCCCCCCGCAGCCCATACGAGGGAACCACTTGGGATGGAGCCTGCCAAGCAGGGGAAGCTCTTCCCTCCCCTCTGAAGGGAAGAAAAAGGAAACCAGCAGGCTTTGAAGAACTGAGCAGGACAGAGAAAGGGGCTGCCGCCAGCAGGGATCCGAGCAGCCCTTTTGGGAACACCTGGGCAGCGCAGGCAGCTGCCGGCCCAGGGCACAGGGCTGCGGCACAGCCTCCGAGCGCTGCAGGTGCTCCGGCTCACGGCGCCGGTCTGGAGGGGAAGGCGAGCTCGCCCGACTCCAGACACTCCATGGCGTTTGTAGGACTCGAGTCTCATTTTTGCTCTCTACAGCGAGTCGCAGCCCGCTCATGATGGGGACGAGCCAGGTTGGAGCTGTGTCCATTAGTGGGAAGAAGCCATTTACTGTGGCAATTAAGAGATCCCAAGGCTCCCCAGATCCTTCCATGCCTGCAAGGTCATGCTCTCCTGGGAGGGTTCCTCCAGCTTTACCAGAAATGCCCCAGGGGAACGGCGGCTCCTCCAGGTCTGGCCAAAATCAGAAGCTGCAGGAGGGCACAGAAACCAAGAGCTTTGCCATTTTATAAGAAATAAAGGTTAACCGGACTTTTCCCAGCTTGCTAACGGGTTTGGGCTGTCTGTAAAGTTCAGGATGGTTCCTGCCTTCTCTGAAGAGGTTTGGCCATTCCCAAGCCCTAGAGTCAGGGCTGCTGGTGGCAAACTATCCCCTCTCCAGGCAAAGGGGACTCATGGCCAAGCCTGTCAGCTGCCCAGCTCAGTTTTGGGAATAGACCTGGGGAAACCAGGCAACGTGCAGGGCAAGAGATGAGAATAGCAGACGAGCGGTGCAGGACGGTGCAGAGAGGGAAGGAGAAGCCGGGACAGGTGAAGTGATTTGATCAAGGTCACAGGAAAGGGGAAGTCGGGCGCTCCTGGCTGCCAGATCAGTCTGCTCTCACGCTCCCAGCGCCTCCGGATCACTGGCATCTCTGCATCTCCACTCTTTGCAGAGTTTATTCCCTGGCTCTGTTTTGGTGGTGGGCATACGGCAGCACATGAGGGCCATTCCCGACGTCCAAAGAGGAGGCCTGGGGCTGGGAATTAATCTGCTGAGTGAGTGGTCACCCCTGCAAGGGGCTGCCCACTTCCCCTTCTCGCCTCTTTGCTCTCAGAGAAAATTTCTAGTCCTATGAAAAGACCTGCTGACCACAGGGTTACACTCCGCACCGGGGAGGCACCCCACGATGGGAAAGGGAAGCTCTCGCCCCTCCAGAGATTCCCCCACCTCTCACCTCACGGCCACTGGTTTTGCTCTTCCACAGCTACTGTGCTCACCCCACGCCTGCCCCCGCACAGCTCCCCACACGCTGTCCCTACCAAACCTGGCTTCAGCGTCACCCTGGGGCTTGTTGGCAGCCCGCAGAAAGTCTCTCTACAGCTCCTGGAGCACGAGGGTCCTGCCTAAAATGAGGGGCTCTGGTGTCACGCAGACATTCACCTAGGAAGCCCATGCGGGGACTCTCAGCCCTTCCCCAATGCTCTTGGAGAAAGAAGCGTCAGCCACCGGTCTGCCCAGATGCAGCGGGCCTGGACGTGGTCCAGCCAGCTCACAACAAATAAATAACTTCAAATAAGCAACCCGGAGATCAAGAGCTCTGTTTGAAGGTGGCAGCAGCGTTCTCCAGAGGCCTGGGTCCTCCTCAACACCCATTCCGTGTCTGACCTTGGGTAAACGCCATCGCCAGACCGTGCCTCAGTTTCCCCACACGTCAGGTGACGCCTTTTGCCTTAGCAGGGTGCTCTGGTGCGAAGGCAACAGACGGCTGCAAAAGGTCCTTGTACCCTCGCACTTCGCAGGGATATCCCTGACCGGACCAGCCAAACAGAAGCTGCCACAAACTTCCCGAGCTGCTGCGCGTGCTCTCCCCAGCTCTCTGAATTACTGTGTGTTTTCGTATTTCTCTGGCTCGGGTATCGCCAGTCCCAGCTCCCCACAACGTCTCCCAAACCACAGAGAGAAGCACGAGACCCCCGGCGACCGTCCCATGCTCCCCCCCACCCCACACCAG
>VZTV01048874.1:0-12110 GCA_013400875.1 Anhinga rufa
GGTATTAAAATATTTCTTTTAACACACAGAAAGTGAGAGTAGTCAACTTGTGAGGCTAGAATTTTATTGTTCTGTAAGTCAATACATAAACATAGCATATTTACTAGAAATCGAAAGTCTGAGTTGTTGACATTGGCTCAAAACTTTCTTGTGCCCAAGAACTCACCTTTTATTCCAACATACAGCAATAGAGTTTGGTAAGTATAAATTTCTTAATGTTAAATCAATTTCACTGATATGGAGCATTTCTTTTCAACCAAAGTAAACATACCAACTCAGACAAGAGTTAGAAACAGGCTAAAGCATACAACAGTATAATAAATTTATGATACTTGGGTTTATAGCAGGCCATCCTCAATTCCTTCGCTCTGTGCCAACTGTACAAGCTTGTAAGAGATGAGCACTAGGAGCTCTTCTGAAGGATGAGGCTTCATATGCAATACTGACATTTAGTCACTGGAAGAAAGAAACACCTCTATTGCTATCCAAGAGCTTGACAGATCTAGTATCAAAAGAACCTAGCTATTATATCCAGTCAACATTAAAGCAAGGAGTTCTCATGTGTACTCCAGAAAGACTGAAGTTCATATGGGACAAATGACAGTCTCCTTGTCTTGTCTCCTTTGTATTTTTTGGTCACCTCACCTGTTAAATCCAACACACTTCTGACAATTGCTTAAATCTTTCTGGAATTTCTGCCCAGGCAGAAGTCATTACTGCATTTAGTGCCATATCCAATTTGTTCAGTTCTTCTTAATGTGTCACTGAAGTATCATTTATGCAATCTTAACTGAAAACTAATGCATCTAATGCAAACTAATGCATCTAATGCAAAACTAATGCATTTCATGAAGTAGCTTGCATCCTTATCTGCACATGGGATACCAGTTTAGAAATTAACCTCCTTTACTACGCAGTAACAATAAAAGAGTTGAACTGCTGTCAAATCCATTAAAAAACAGATAGACTATTTTACTCATATATTAAAAATAATTTACTTTCCCAAAATAACGTGCAATCAGAAGCAGTTCACATTATCTTAAACACAGAGATGGAAAGGGTTGGAAGAAAAACTATTAAGTCTGAATGACATTGCACTGAAACAATATGCTGAAATGCTTTAAACTCCTGACTTGCGGCAAAACTGCTTGTAACCATGAATTTTTATTTATTATGTGCACTAGGTAGGCTGTCAGGCAGCTGCAAAGAAGAGTCTCAGTTTACTTTCTCCTGCCACCTCCACCACCGGCAAGCATGGTGGCCACCCGAATGAAGATGTTCAGTGTGTCTGTGTAGATACCCATGCACCTAGGAAACAGGAAATCAAAGTTAGTATGGTTGAACAGAAATAGTTATCACTTAGTGTTTCACATGATTATACTTCATTGTTAAAAACCTGCAGGAAGTATCTGTAACAAAACCCAACTACGATTGTCCTCAGTTCTTGATATGTCACAAACCCCCCGTATTTTTGTTCTACCATCTCCGCCAGAAGGAACTATTTACAGAAGTCTTAACAGACAGTACACTGTTCTCATACAGTAGCCCTCTACTTTTATGCCGTACTTTTATCTGTTCATCTCCAAGCATTTTGAAGAAGGTCGGTATTCTTCTATTTCAATTATAAGAAACCAGAGTCAAGGAGGTAAACAATTCACCTAAGATCAGACAAACAACATTTACAAGGAAACTACCTGTTAGTCAGACTTGGTCTTTACCAAGATTCCTTAATCCTCCTTTCCCTATCTATCACACTGTTGAAACTTTTTTATTTAGAGACAAAGACTACTGAATATTAAGTGACTATGGAAGAGTTAACATCAGCTCAGACAAAAAGCGTTAACAGATATTTTCAGAAAGCAGCTATAAATTGTCTCAGCAATACTGTAGAAAACAAAAGTACTTTTTAGAATGTACTGCTGGAAACATGTGACACCACACATTCAATCCTGTTTCTCCCATTTCAGGCAGATGGCTTCAGTTTTAACTCCACTAGCTGTTTTCACGTTGCATTTTTAAACCCTGTGATTCTTCACATTTAAAAGCAAGACACTTTTGAACAGTAAACAAAAGGTCTGGCTGTTCTAAAAGCCTACTTCAATATAGCTTGAAGCAAATTCTTACAGAGACATCTAGATCAGCTGTGTTAACACAGAATACTTACGCATTGATTGGATCATATTTTGTTACTCCATAATACGGAATAGTTTCAGCACGCTTGATAACATGCTGCGTATCGTAGAGCAGGAACATACCAAAGAGTACCAATCCACCATAAACAGCTACCGAATATAAGCCAGCACCAAAAGCAGAAGTAGGAGGCAAGAACATGGATCCTGGAGAGGAACGTACAATAATGTTAAAGAAAGCTACTACGTGTATCCGCTGCTCTGAGCTGGGTCAAACTTCAGCTACCCTAGCACTTGTTTATCAAAGAATATTCAATTCTCAATCTGTGGTGCATTTTTGATACCAAGAGCTTTAATACATGAGCTGAAGATGTCATATATACAACCTGATTCAGTAATCTTGAACACCCTAGGGAATCGTGTATATTTCTCCATGTGAAAGTACTTCTGTCCCTAGGACAACAATGCTTAAAAACTCCTACGGGAGAAGAAGCAGCGGATCAAGAACTAACATCACATTTACTGTCTTCCCTAGTCACGGGCAGTAAATAAAAACATAAGCCACCACTATTTGCCATTTGTCAGATAAACACTTGCCAGAACTGTAACTTCATGTTTGTTTGCAAGAACAAATTTAACAGAGTATTTTCTGCTGTGCTAGAGTTGGCAAGGGCTATTTAAGGCAAATCTTAACCGAACAGACCAGTCTGCAATTAAATGTGAGCTGCATCTTAGGAGATTAAGTTTATAATCTATTTATCCAACAGTATTAAAACAGTGTTTTACCAATTGAAGAGGCAAGAACAAAGCCCAAGCCTATTCCAAGTGGTCCTCCCATGTTCAGAAATTTTTCACTCGGAGCACACATGGCCACAGTTGAGAGCCCTCCGACGATTCCAGCGGTATACCAGGCAGCTCTGATCAGCAAAGGACCACCCAAGAAAGCTAGAGGAGCCACCACTGCACCCATGACACCTAGCCAAAAGAAAACAAAACACCTGTAAGATTTGGAACAGCTCTGGTAAAAACATCACCTACCAATACAATTCCCACCCTCCACCCCCAGTCAGATAATATGGCTCAAACTGATCTACCTACATGACAAAAGAACAGTGCGCTTGACTGTGCAGCTATATAGAAGGGAGCACAATAAATTGGCAACCTTAGATTCTATGACCTACTTTTATCTATCTCTGGAGAGTACCTCAATGAGCTGGCCTTTGAAAGAAAGGCTAACAAAAGTCAATATATTTATCTGTTCAAAACAGAGCTGGTAAGAAATACTTAGCAGTGTTCTGGTTTCAACTGGGATAGAGTTAATTTTCTTCGCAGTAGCTAGTATGGGGCTGTGTTTTGGATTTGTGCTGAAAGAGCGATGATAATGCAAAGATGTTTTAGTTGTTGCTCAGCAGCGCTTACACTAGTCAAGGACTTTTTCAGCTTCCCGTGCTCTGCCGGGGCCACAGGAAGCTGGGAGGGGACACGGCCGGGACAGCTGACCCCAACTGACCCAAGGGATATTCCATACCATATGATGTCATGCTCAGTGTATAAAGCTGGGGGAAGAAGGAAGTGGGGACATTGGGAGTGATGGCGTTTGTCTTCCCCAGTCACCGTTACGCGTGATGGAGCCCTGCTGTCCTGGAGACGGCTGAACACCTGCCTGCCCATGGGAAGCAGTGAATGAATGCCTTGTTTGGCTTTGCTTGTGTGTGCGGCTCTTTCTTTCCCTGTTAAACTGCCTTTATCTCAATCCATGAGTTTCAATCTTCCGACTCTCTCCCCCATCCCACCAGGGCGGAGGGTGAGCGAGCGGCTGCGTGATGCTTGGTTGCTGACTGGGGCTAAACCACGACAGCATAGACTAATCAACTACATAATAGCCATAGGAGCGCCCAACATCGAAAAGCAGGACAGTTGTCTTATCTAATTGTTGTAGCAGAAATCTAAGTCAGGCTTCTTGCTAGAGTCTTGTATGAAACCTCTATCTAGTCCATTAATATCACATTAGGTTGTTTAACTTAATAACAATCACTAAAATAAACACAATTACTTCTTGGAAGCAATGTTAGCTCTTGAGAGGCCAATATGATTCCAGTGCCTAGTGTCCACGTGTTGTTCCTGAACCATAAATTATTTCTCACAACACAGTTTTGAAAAATAATAGCTGTTGTTATTTGAAGTCAGTATCATTAGTGATAAACTGATCCGTACTCACAGCTTATGTACCTGATGGGAACCTGTACCTAAGAAGCTGCAGTTTAATACTAAAATTTCTTTTTTTCTAGTTGTTTTCACATACCTTCCTATACTGTACAGCTGAAAAACAGTAAGTGCTTACAGAACAATAGCGCTTACAAAACCTACACTACCAGAAAGCAGCCTCGAAACCAAAGCAGCTATGAAACCAATTAGTTCTATCCAACGTGGGATATACATATCTCAAGTTTAACTTGAGCAAGACTTTTAGAAGGTCCTGAAAAATATTAAGAGTTGTGTTAAGGACACTTAAGATATCTTCCTGACATTCAGGAGTTCCCATTGGTCTCTGAAAAATCTTAACTCTCCTACAGCAGTATATAAAAACTTACCTTAAAGTCAAAGTTTTGTTAAAGTAAGAATCTGATCACACTGAAGCACAGACATCCTCCAATGAGCACTAAAATCGCGTACCTGAATGCATCATCCAAGCCAGATGTTTAGCTCCTGGACTGTTTTCATAGGATATGGACCTGACCAACATTCCAGCACCAATCATAGCTGCGAAAGTTGCACCTATTGCCTGTAAAAACAGCATTACAGAGCTTAAGTTAGCATTAGGACATACAGTCTCTGTTCTAACCTTGTGGTCTAAAATACAATAGCCTAATTCTGAAAAGAGCAACCTAATTCAAAACTGGAGCGTTTGTCAATTTTATTCCTGTAAGGTTACAGTCAAACCTTTGCAGATCCTAGTTTGCAGTAATTCCCATTTTACTTTTACTAAGCCTTCTAGCAATCCAAGTTTAGTGGTAAGATGGCAACAATCTCTTAGGTGTTTAAGGTAAGCAAAGGAAAACATATGGTTCCGCCCCTTACTCTAATCCTCATTAAGGTACCTGAAATGTTAGCCTTACCTTGTACATTTCTCCACCTAAAGCCCATACTCTGTTCACATGCTTTTGCTACCAATGATTTCTAAACCTCATTGCCTCCTCTTCCTGGTAATTCCGAGCAGAATCATCCAGCAGCTAGCAAACTGGTCAGAAACGTACAACTTTGCTTTATGAGCAAGGATGCATTATTAATTTAATTTCTGTAAAATTATGTAGGTGTTGGCATTTAACTATTATCGTTCTACTCAACACACTGAATATGTACTAGGAAGAAACATTTTGTTAGCAGTTTACCTGGATGATTTGCCTACCGGTATCATTTCAGCCTTGGCAAATAGGAGACAGCTTTCAAAGAGCTATACAGAAGAGCACAGGGAGGAGTAAGAATGCATAGGGACCTCAGTTTCCATTTTCAGAAACCAATAGAAACAGCGACATTATGCCTAGATGGCTACTTATAACAGGTTCTTACTTGCACGTAGCCGGTAAGGATAGCATAGTATTTTTTTTGCTCACATAGCTTGTCTTTGACAAACTATCAAAGAAGTGTGGAAGGTGAGTGTCAGCATGTAATTAGAATCACCAAATCTTAAATCATAAAATATCATTAGGATGCTTAATTAGTCTTTATGGATAACGACACTAGTTTTGCCTCACTTTTCACCAAGTAGTTTGCATTTCACATTTTTTATATCAACCATCACATTTGGGGTCTTTTTCCTCAGTAAGTGTTTTTATTTTTATAACATAAGCTTACCAGCCAGGAGCCCCTTGTCATAAGGCTCATGAGTGCCGGAGACCTGCTTACTGCTACAGCAGAGAGTGCCGTCAAGCCAATGCTTCCCGCAAAGTACATGTAAGTAGAGTGAATTCTGTCTTTCACATACTGTGGCCAAATACTGAAAAATAAATAGTCATACATAGCTGTGCAATTACTAATATCAGAACGATGACCAACTAAAAACACAATCAAGCTGTTAACTATATTCATAGCTATGGATATAGGGGAGGTTTCATAATAATGGTGTGGTCAAGCGACTTTTGCCACGAGTTTACCTTACAATAGGGGGTTGGGACTTTTGAATCTCGCTGGTCTAATGTAACATAATTCTCTAGAAACACTGCAAATTACAAATAATGCCAATTATTGTTCAATTCTAAGGAGGAAGCATACATGACAAACAGGATAACAAATGCTTTTTAACTCTGGAAAAATAGAGAATGGCGCATGTGTAACAAGTTTAAGGAAAAGCATCTACAGAACGTGTACTGGGCACTAAGTAGCCTGCTCCGCAGCTCACAAATTGCTGAGTCACACTGCACGTGATTATCTGACATCACAAGGCACGAATGTAATTTTAAGAGTTCTAACAATAGCAACAAACCTAGACGTGAATGAGAGTTTCTGCAGTATGACTTGGTCACGCTAAGGACAGGAAGCTTTCCCTGCTAACACCAAACTTAAACATAGTGCTCACATTTTCTCCCATTTTATTCTTTTGGCCCATTACTTCAAGGCTTGCGTAGAAAAAAAAATTATAGGTAGCCATATCAATGAAAAGCTTCTCATTGATACAACTAGCAAGCATTTGGTATGAATGTGGATGGCCACTTCCAAATATAAATGCAAAGTAAAGCAAAATGACTCCAGCAGTTATTTCTCCCAAGCCCATGCTTATCACTAACCACCTTTTAAGTCCAAGTAGCTATACAGTTTTGCCATCAGAGTCAGGTTTTTGTTGGCCAAAAAGCAATATACCAAAATTTTAAGCAAAATATATTTATTAGAGCAGGGCTTATACCAAGATAAGTAGTGTGTCAATACAGACTCTCTTTCCAGCATGCTGTATTAAAGTTTAATGAACAGTCTCACAGGAACACCAGGCAAAGTAGCCTTAACAATGTGTTTTACAGAAGACTAGCCTCCATAAATTATATGTGGCACACCTTAAGGTACATTTATATACTCTTCACAAATAAATTTCAAATTTAGCAAAACAAAGGAACTCACTTAAGTCAATATCCATTTAAACTTAGGTAATTTAAATCTTGCTTTCAGTTATATGCTTTAAAATCCTGCACAGAGATAGGTGAGGACTTTCTGTTCAGAGCTTTAAAAAACCCCCACCATGTAAGCTGGTGATACCAGCTAAAGAAGAGACGGCTATAAAGAGGAGGGAGATCTACTTAATGTACTCTTTACTGTAAACAGTAAGCCATCTTACTTACACAGCTCTTTCGATAGCTCCAATCTCGCTGGACATGCCCATTCCATAGTAACAGAGGGCCCCCAGGCCAACAGCAGCCCCTCCAGCCACAATACATTTCCCCAGGCGATCAGCTGTATAACAAAAAAAAAATCCACACTCTCATGAATGCTTTTTCTTGGATAGCTAATAACATCCTCACATGACTTTTGTTCTATCTGCAGTAGCTGATCCGTGCCAGGCTTCCTTCTTAAAGCACCCCTTAACTTCAAGTCACGGGTTACCAGTTCTCAATGAGCTGCATGAGAAAACCTCTAGATTCAGCCTACCAACTAGTAACATGCCAGGTTTACTGACCTTCATTACAGTGACAGGAATTCCAATACAAAACCCAGTTTAGAGGTTCTCCAACAGAAGAGTTCACCTGTCAGCTGATTTAGTATACCATTTCACTATCCAACTTGCTATACTTGCTTTACTCCAACTGGAGAAAAACTAGACATAGTGGCCTTTCTTCTCATTCATCTGCCCTTAACGCTTGCTCCTTCAAGAGCTCTTCAGTAGCAATTAGATTCAGATCAGTTTAAAAAGGGATATCCAAAGCTCATGGAGAACACCACATGATTTACTAGTGGTTTCTACTGTCTGATTTTTGGATGTACTGCCTGTGTGCCACTTATTAGGTTACTGCTACAAATACAAGTATCGATCATAAAATATTGTTATAATTGAAGTAAGTTGACAGCATGACAAGAGCAGCTGAGACCAAATACCTTCAGTTGTATAACCGACTACAATTTTTCCTGACATGTTATTGCCAAGACACTGCCTAGCCAATCTACATATATTTCATTTGACAATTCAATGCTAGTATAGGAGATTTACAAGTCTGTTATGCTGAACACTGCTACCGAAGAAATCCCCTTGTAATCCACTGAAATTATGATCCACACTAGATGTGCTAGCAATCATAGTAAGCCAATGCCTTACACAACCGTAGCACTAGAAACTTTTTTTGCAGACTGTACACACTGTAGAATAATCTTTCCTTTAAACCATATACAAAGGAGATGTAACAAAGCAAGTGTTAATGTATTTTTTAATATCTGCATCCATGTCTCATTAACAGACGACCATTTTTCACTGAATAGTTCACAAAAGCAACTTAGACACATCAAAAAATTTCTCTATACTGTGACATATTTGCAGCTCTAAACTTTACAAGGAAAGACAAGCAGAGAAACTCTCCAGTTGTTTGAGAGAGATCACTAAGGAAACTTACACATGAAACAATATTCTCACTCTCTTTAATGGTTTGAAGGAAACCGATTCTTTCAAGGAAGTTTTAAGTTAAACTTCAAAGATTCTCAGTATTTAAAGCACAGCTACTCTACCTTTAAGTGCTGTTTCTGCAGATGGCTCAAATGCTGCTTCTTTTATTTCCTGGCCAATTTTTCCACGCCTTACACCCGTTCTTACTCTGGTGGCATAACACTGTCAGATTCAGAAATAACATAAGACTGACTTAGTGAAATAAAACAGAAGACATTTCTTATCAATTTATTTGCTAAAATTAAAATTGCTACAGTCTCTTATTTATCTGTGCTTACCTCCCAAAGACACGAAGCAACTGTGCTCAAGGAAAACAAGTGAACATTAAAGTTTAGGAAGCTTTGTGAATAACATTCACACATTCTACAGTACCGAACCAGTGCAGTGAATTTCAGAAGCTGAAGTTTTCGGTTTGCATTTCTTCTACTCTAGTCCCACTGTACTGAACAATGCCATAACACTTCTTTTTTAATGTAAAAACATACTCTTTACAGCTTTACTTTAAAAAAGATTATTTTGCATTCTATACAAAAACACTTTATGTAAACACTTCTATGTAGAAAAAAATCTTCTTGCACAATACTTATACTTTACAGACACTAAATTTGGAAAAGCAGCATGAATTATTTGCTTTCAACTTTAGCCTTGATTTAGAGAACAAACCTTGAATAAAGGCCTATAAACTGAAGATTTTTAAGGCTGACAAGCTCCAAATAAATACAGCATACTCCTCCAAGTCTTAGCAAGCTGCAAGAGCAATACAGAATAAAATGCTATCTAAGTTCAGAAACAACTTTTGAAGTTTCCTTACCATTTTTTTGAGGAGTTTCTAAGTTGTTATACAGGCATCTGAGCAACCAAGGGCTCACTCAGAGCTGTCAATTTGTTTTAACAGTAAAACCTGAAATCTACACACTTTGCTGTTGTGAGCTATTGGATAAATCAAATTCAGGAACTTCACCATAGCACTTCAGGTTTGTTGTGTTTTGCATCTAATGAAATCTAGCCTGACATTATAATTATATAGCACTCATGACAGAAATAAAACCGGCACCCAAAAAAAATCCCAACAAGAAAACACTCACACACAAAACCCCCAACACACCTACAAACTTAGGATACTTTGAACAGTTTTCTATGCTTAAGAGGAAAACACAAAGGAGGTGAAGAATTTGGCACTAGCCCTTTCACCAGGATGATGGCAAAAGAGCAATACCACCTAGCAGTTGCAAGTTACCTGGGCAGAAAGCAAAAATGAAAGATCTCCTCTCACTGAAGAATAAACAGACAGCGTCTTTGGATAACGACAATCCAGTTTTTAAAACTGCTGGTAAGACCCATGATAGTCCTACCATAGCTCAGAAATTGCTCTAACCTGGGCTACACCTCTAAATGCATATTGGGACTAAAGTCTTTGAAAAGAAAGTTTTAACTTTAATATTTTAAATAAAACTCCTACTCAGAAACAGGGAGTTAGTAGGAGGTCAGAAAAGAATTTCTGCTTCTCCCACCTTAAATAGTAAGGCTTGTCCAACACTACCTACCTTCTCAAAGTTCTTTTTTCCAGTAAATTTCAATGGGAAAATAGTAATTGGAACAGAATTCTCTTAAACACCTTGGTTTTTGTTCGAGTAACATTCTTCCTTCAGTAAACTAGAGCAAGTACCTCAAACAAGTGTAATGCTCGTGATCATTCAAAATAGGTACTGGACTGCACAGCAATTCTTTTGGCAAAACACTCAACTCTGTAAAGTATCAGCAGTCAGAACCATTAGAAAGAGAATGACCGTACCTGGTTAGGCTGCCACAGCCTGTATGCTTTTATATTGGAGCTCTTCAAAGCTGGGGAGGCCTGAGTAATGGTGGGCCTGATGGTCTGGCACGATAATGCCCTCAGGCATACTAGCCTTGCCGCCAGCATGGTTGCTTAGGTAATTTAATACACTGTGTTCCTGCAAATGCACGAGAAAATATGCTTTACTATTTTGTTACGTGCTTTTCACACAACAAGGTACACTTACAGGATGTAGTATAGTTGAGCATAAGTAGTCATATATGGTATTATCACTAGAGTACTGTATTAAGAGCCAAAACCTTCTTAAATATGCAGTACCGCTCTGTTCTACCTCTATTTATCCCCCATTTCCATCAGACTTATCTCTTACAACTTACCTGAAAACAGAACATACCGCTTTTCACACATATAAGTTACATTAAGACCCCTGTTGTTCTTATGTTTGAATTACTTTGGCGACTAACTTCCATTCTGAGACATAACACTGCACGAGTAGTCTGTCCTCCACACAGATGTTCAAAAAGATGCTCCAAATTCACATAAACTTCAGTTCAGTGTGAACGCATGAGTAAATAGCATAATGTATGTGGTGGACGAAGCGCAACAGAGGTTTTAAGCTATCCTTTGAATAATTAATTAGCTTTATGGACACTGCATTCTGTCAAGGTCACAGCCCAGAACACAAGTTCAGGTCACCTCGTGCAGTTCTGAGCAGAGAACAGCGATGCCACTCACAGGCAAATCGACACCATAAGCCAACACCAGCCTGCGTATTCTATAGGTAGTATTAAAACCACTTAGTTCCATAAATAACGCATACGTTACACAACCCCCGAGTCCTTGTAGTTACACGTACTTTAATTATGGCTATATACAACTTCTGATACCACGAGACACCCAACTACCAACACTTTTTTTTCAAACAACCGTTCATAGCTCACACGCTCAGCGTCCAACATAATTTAAAAGCATTTTAAATAGAGGCAACTTCAAACACGCAGGAGAGACGAGCACCCACGGCCAGGGTTAGCCACCAGGAAGAGAAAGCGGGAAGACAGAGCTGCTGCTAGAGAGGGCCAGCTCGCTCTGGAGCCCAGCGATGACAGCCCAGCTCTTACAGGCGGAAGGGCTCTCGGAAGCACATCCTGCTTCCGCCAGCAGCCCCCCCGCGCTTCCACCGGGAGGTCACAGGCCGCAGGACGCGCAGCGACGCCTCTGCGGGCTTGGGTTTCATACGTGTTTTGTTTTTAAATATATCTGAAGCCGAACCACTTCGGGCACTACGTTACGGACGACCGCCAGCAGAGGGTTAAGGAGGAAGCAAGCCCCTCTCGCCACCCCGGCACACGCGGGGAGCGGGAAGGGCGCACCGCCGCGCCGGAGGTGCGGACCCCGGCCCCCGCCTCGCCTCGCCTCGCCTCGCCCCCGTCACCCGTCCCTCGTCCCCCGCCTCGCCTCGCCTCGCCCCCGTCACCCGTCCCTCGTCCCCCGCCTCGCCTCGCCTCACACCCGTCACCCGTCCCTCGTCCCCCGCCTCGCCTCGCCTCACACC
>VZTV01048875.1:0-36700 GCA_013400875.1 Anhinga rufa
GGGAAGTCTTCCTTTCTTCTGATTTTTCTCTCTCACCTGAGGGCTGGGATGCCTGAGGGCCAGCAGTAAAGACTGAAGCAAAGAAGGCATTCAGTAACTCTGCCTTCTCTGCATCCTGCATCACCAGGGCCCCTGCCTCGTTCAGCAGCGGGCCCACAGTTTCCCCAGTCTTCCTTTTACTGCTGATTTATTTGAAGAAGCCCTTCTTGTTATCTTTGACATCCCTTGCCAGATTTAGTTCCAAGTGGGCCTTGGCCTTCCTCCTTGCATCTCTGCATACCCCGACAACATTCCTATATTCCTCCCAAGTGGCCAGTCCCTTCCCCACGTACTGTACACCTCCTTCTTCCATCTGAGTTTTTCTACAAGCTCTTTGCTCATTCATGTGGGTCTCCTGGCTCCTTTGCTTGACTTCTTCCTCACAGGAATGCACCAATTTTGAACTTGGAGGGAGTGGTCCTTGAATATTGACCAGCTCTCTTGGAATCCCCTACCTTCTATAGCCCTAACCCATGGGATTCCTCCAAGCAGGTCTTTGGAGAGGCCAAAGTTAGCTCTCCTGAAATCCAGGGTTGTAATCCTACTTGTTGCCCTGTTTCTACCATGCAGGATCCTGAACTCCACCTTCTTACGGTCACTACAGCTAAAGCTACCCCCAACCCTCACATCCTAAGCCAGGTCCAGCAGCACATCTCACCTTGTTGGCTCCTCCAACTTATGCTCCATCTACACTAGCTGACATAGTTATACTAAGAGAAAAAAAACCTTTAAAATGCTCCCTAATGAGGAGTAGGGGGGAGACAGTCTCCTAATACATGGAAGACTGTTGCATAGAAAAACCCAAGGAACAAACTGTAAGGTAAATATTAACTAGCCTTTTTATAGTATTCAAGACAGGAATGTTCCCCAACTTAGTAGGTGATAGTACCAAGCAGAATCATTTCATTTCATGTTGTCGAAATCACCTCTAATATGGAAAGAAAATTCCATACATAATCCTCTTCGCAAAAGATGCCTTACAATGAATTAAAGAGTGTCAATCTCGAGAGATACTGAGTTGCCTCACCTAGAAAAATTGGAAGGCCACAGAAAGACCAAGTCTATCAAGAATGACCATTTCAGTCCTGAACTACTTCCAGCTCAGACAATGGCTACACTTCCTCTGAGACGCAATCAAGCTCCTTGGGTAGGAATATCCACCTAAACGCTCAGTGATCCTCCAAGAGTGTGGGTCACTCAATAACAAGCTGCCTCATTTAAAAAAGCCTAGGTTTTTTGTTGCTGTTGTTTCTTCTTCTTTCATTTCAGAACATCTGTGCAAGATCGCAGCACAAACTGCCCCTGTCTTGCAACTGTAACTTCAGCTGGGTGCAGGTGAGACCAGAGGAGCTGTAACCCTACACTCTCCCTCCAGTCGCCTGTTCCCACTACGCAGCAGCACAGCGCACTGCAGGGTGAGGTACCCATTGCTGATCTCGGTTCCCAAACATTGATGGTATGGGATGTGCATGAGGGGACAATCAGACTTGCAGAGGGATGTAAAGCAAGGGATAGCACTTCATGCCTCCTGCTCTCCCAGGTAAAGATTGGTTTGTGTGGATTCTGACTTCAAAGATGTTCTGCAGAAATGCTGGCCCCCGGGCTAGGCTTACAGAGATAAGCTGTGCCCCTTCGAGTGCAGGAGGAAATGGATTTTTGTTTTGCTTGTTTGCTTGCTTTTTTTAAAATAGATTCTCATTTAAATCAATCTACTCATCAACTTCAAATACCAAAAGGAAAGTCAAGAACTGTGCATCAAAATGAAAGGCAGGTTCCGGCACCTGGGTAGAAGAAGGGCCCTTCCTGACAGTTTTGTTAACTGAAGCACATCAATCAGCCCAGGAAGGACCAATGTCACCACCCCAACATGGTATGCACCAACCCCACATGGTACCCAGCCAGGCCACAAGAGCAATTGCAGATCCTTCAGCTCTCTCTTCAGCAGATGAGATATTTCACACTTATTGGGGGTCTCCTGCCCCTCTGCACTGGCCAGGAAGGAGGTATGGATGGGTCACCACCCTGCCAGAAGCAGAGCCACGCCAGTCCAAGCTACATCTGTCTAATCTTCTCTGTTTCACACGGGCCTTGAGAGATGCAGGAGGGCACATAACCAGTTACAGGTTGTGCGATGCTGCAGGATGGAGGCAGTGCAAAAGGCCACGCAAGGGTGCCTCACTTAACTCATCCCATCACATTCCATTTTAGGAGGACTGAGAGTCAGCACATGCTTTTTGCAACGCCCCTCTGAAAACCCACCAAGGACAGCAGTGCCCACCACAGGCAGAGCAGGGACAAGGACTGCAATACTTCTTGGGATGTTAGTCCTTATACTCCAGGACTCCAGCATGTACAGCCTCACGCTCCATCTCTACCTTTTCTTCTGCTTTTCCAACTCATTTTGGTCTCATATACACACAGGAGAAACCATGTCTTAGGACAACCATGCCTGAGGACTGGGTCTATATCTTGACCCAGCTCCAACTAGTTACCGACAAAGCTGGACCTGTCGCAGGCTTTCACCAGTCAAAAGTGTGAAGAAGCGTCTAATGCCACCAAGAGCACCAGAGACCTGATGGACAGACTTGTCACAGAAAGGACACTTCACACAGTTCAACAAGCAGATTGCACAGGAGTAGCAAAAGCACAGCAGTGGCAAAAGCACTTCCCCGACAGCACCCCTGGGGCTATGCTTGGGTTTTTGCTGGCCCACCCTTCCTTTAATGCTTGGGCTTTTGTTGGACCACCCTTCCTCTCAGAAGATTTTTTTTCAAGCATAATTGGGCAAAAGCACTATCTTCCTCACTGCAAGACAAACCTCCAGAAGCCTCTGCTGGTACAGATCTGTAAGCAAAGTCCTTCTGGCAACACTGTGGGCTGAAGGAGATACCGGGAGCCATGAGCTCTCTGCTGCTAACCTTGCTGCTGGGGGGTGTTCAGCTCTGTCTTATGGGGGTGAGGTCTCTCATGACCTACACTCCTATAAATAAGTTACATGATGGGTGTAAATCACCAAGTTTGTGGGGTTTTTTTGGCAATTCCTCAACAACTGAACCAGGCAGACACAGATCATCTCTACCTGGTCACCAGCATACAGGGATAACACAGCAGCGGTTCTCCACCCCATTAAAAGGAATCAGAGGGGTTCATGTTTGTAACGATTTTATGAAGTGTTACCAGCACTTCTATCATTTCTGAGATCAAATGTTATTAAAAAAAAAAAAATGTCCACTTACAATAGTTCAAGCTACTAAACCATTTAGGTATCTACCTCCACACCAGCAGCATCAATCTCCTCAGGACAAGGCTGCCTGGGTCTGCACATTCAATAGCTGGACCAAAATGTCACATCACCTCTTACAAATGCAGAAGAAAGGTGGCTGGGAACCCATGAGCATCCTCCACGATTTCTGAAAAGCCCTTGGTGACTCCACAGTTGCTACAAGCGTGCAGGAGGCAACCACTAGCCATGACAAAGACCCAAAGGGGAAATTAGAGATGATAAAGAGTTCAGCTGCACAGAAAAGCCATTTTTGCAAGAACACTGCTAGGGAAGAGTCCTCCCAACCAGCTGACTTCTTCTCTTCCAAAAGAAAAAAAAGGTACTTGTTATATCTGGTGGGGATGCAACCACTTTGGAGTTCTGTATTCCCAGCAAAGCCTGTAACAAGGGCACATGAACCACGCAGCAATTACAGTCCCGTTCGCCACAGAGTAGAAGCTCCAGATAAGCCTGATTGGGAGCCTAATTAGTACAGGGGTTTTTTTTTAATTCTTTTAATTCCTTACAAAACAGACATTTGGTGTTTGCCCATCTGCTGGAAGCTGGTGCTCACCCAGGTTTCCACCCCACTGTTCGCACCCGAGTGGTCACCATTTCACCTTGCTGCCACCGGCAGGCTCAAACAAGAGCCTCTTTCTTTCCTCAGATCCCATATACAGGCACATGGCAGCAAGGAAACCATTAGCTCTCCCACCAGTCCATGTCCAGCCCCAACGACCTGCAAGAGCTCTCACAGGTATGAGATGGAGATGCTGCTCCATCTCCAGAGCTGCTCAGCTGCATCCTGACACGCAGCCCGGTGCCAGGCTCACTTGCTGGGCACCACTGCAGGATTCCTGGGAAATTGGGAAACCTCACTGCAGCCTCATTTCTTACCTTGGCCAAAATGAACCACAGCTTCTCAGGCCCAGCTTGGTCACTGTGAACCATCCCAGCTTCCCAGAGTGGGGCTCAGTCTGAAGCTTGCGGTCACTTTTTGCTACCTTTTATTTATGATTTTTTAGCCTACAGCATTAGTTACTAGCTTACAAAAAAAGGACAAAAAAATCACGAAGCCACCTACAAAAATAATCCTCCCGCTTGTTAGATTTTCAGTTTTTTATCCTAGACCTATTCTTTAAGTCTTTAGCATCTAGGCTGTCACCATGAAGGCTAAAAACATGTTTTATAGTCAAACAAATGCTGAAATTCTCACAGGACTACACCACTCCAGGAGCAAAAGAGTTGTGCTAAAATTATAAAAGTGGCTAACAGAGATGTTAATTAGATGCTATTAAAAAAAGAACCAGAAGACACCAGCCCCTTACTTTTCAAAGATAAAAATCAACCAACTCAAGGCCCCTCCTTTGCAGTTGACGTTTGCTTTCATCAACCTCTCACCACTGCAGCCTCCTGAAATCCCTCTGTTAAAGTGGATTTACAATTCTCCCTGTTAAACCATCCATACTGCCACTGCTTCAGCTCCACGAAGGTAGAGATTTGCCAGCCACCGGAGTTGGGATGGTGGGGTTGGTCCTCTGAAGGCACTAGTGGGACAAAGCAGCGGAAGACCCAGTGCTGGTGAAGTTTTATGACTGTAGCATTGGACCAACGCAGCTACAGCCCCCCAAACGCCAGACTGATTTGCTGGTCCAACAAGGCCAAAAGGGGACATTTCTAAGCCCACTGCTCCTCTCCGTGCTCCCCTGAACCAGCCCAACCCATAAACCCAAAGGAAACCACACACTGTTCTTGCTGGGTATGTTTTTTGCAGGTAAAGCAAACCAGCCCAAAGCTAGTGGAGAAGCAGCAAGGGGGTAAGGGCCAAGAAGGAAAAAGCCATTTTTTAATGAGCATAAATCACCCCTTGCACGGCTGATGCATTTCAAGCTTAATATTTAGCTCCTTTTAAAGCTGATTCTCAGTGGCTGCCTCCTCCCCCAAGAACCGGACGGGAGCCCAGTGGTAATGACTTTCCCTGTGCACTGTCACACTTGGCTTGTGGTCTGAGCATCCCCGCGGAGCCCAGGAGAAGCGCCATGTGCTCCAGGGCTGGCACACGGCTTCGCAAAGGCAACCGAGGTGAAGATTTCAAAACATCTCTGGGAATAGCAGCATAGAAACATTTTGGCAGATTAGGCTCTCTCTTCCTGTTACTTTTTTTAAGGCTCCCACTTATTAAGGGCACATGTTCAATATTCCATAAATAATAACAGAAAGTGTTTGCCATTAAACCGAAGCCCATGGAATAATTTGACTCATTTCAGCTGGGAAATCCAAATAAATGCCTGCCCTGCCGTTACAGGCAGCTTTAATGTGCAGCTCAGTGAAGTCAACAGGCACGAGCTTGGGACCTTCTTGAGGTGAATGAAAATATTATTATTAGGAAAGATTTCATAACAGTGTAGGATTAGACTCCATCTAAACATAGATGTTGCATTGGTTTAACTAAATCCAGAATGGAAAAAAGTTTTATTTATTGCATCACATAGTTGCATTATGAAGTTTCAGCCCAGGACTAACTTTTCTGCTGGTATCCAAGAGCAAATCCCTTTTCTGCTGACACAAAGATTCCCATCAAGAACTGGGTGCCATCTCTCCCTGCCACATCCTATATATTTGTGACAGGATGCTTTGCTCCCTGTCTTGTACCTGCAGAGCACTCCCTACTGTGCACCACAGTTTTACTCCTCCTCACCAAAACCAAGTCAGTCCTACCAAGTCTCTGTTCCCATCACTCTGCTTTTGCCTCCATCACCTCCATCCTTTGTGAATTTACTGCAGCTACATCAAGAGGAAAAAAAACAGAAACACAAAAAATGAGACCCGTGAAAACACGTGTGTTTGCAAAATAAATATACAGCTTAACAGTGGCAGGAAGCTGCAGGGAACCAGCTGTTTGCTCCTCACCCCTGGAGCTGCCTCCCACCAATCCTGCACCATGCACACACAGGGCAGCAGTCAGGCTCCAGCTCAGCTGGGTGGATGGATGTCCTCCCCGGGTTGGCATCCCCATCATTTGATGCCTGAATGGGCACATAAAACCAACTAACCCTCCTGCAACCCAAAGAGGAAATTTTTTTATTTTATTCCAAGACTGATGATGTATTGCACCTCTTCTCACTCATTTATTGCTACTAATATTTTTATTTTAGTCATGTCCAGGCTTTTAAATGCTTAATGACCAGGTTTTCTGAAGAACTTGCATGCCATGAGAAAAATAAGGGAGAAATACAGAAAACCAGGATTATTTTATCACAACATTAGCATCTAAAGGCGTCAAAGGAATTCCTAGCCACATACCACTTGCTGCATGTGAATGCAGTTAAATACTGTATTTACACACAAGGCCTGCTCCTTAAGTCTCAGCAGAAATTACAGTCATAGAATCAGAATCACAGACTGGTTTAGGGTGGAAGGGACCTTTAGAGGTCATCTAGTCCAACCTCCCTGCAGTGAGCACGGACATCTTCAACTCAATCAGGTTGCTCAGATCCCCATCCAACCTGACCTTGAATGCTTCCAGTCCAAAAGGTCCATTTTCTTTTGCAGGGATGATGCTGCCTTAGAAGGTGCAGGGTTCACTCTGCCAACACATCTCATGGTTAGGTATTACTGCCCCCTTTGCTCTTTGCCGCGGCCCCATTACTGGAAGCATTGTGTCTGCCCCTGTGCCAAGACAGCGATGCAGGTGAGTGCTCTTTGATTTGCTCCAGGGGGAAAAAAAAAAAAAAAGACAAGGCAGGGTTGGATGAAGCTGTTTAAACATCAATTTGAGCTCACTGAATGGAGAGGGAAAATGCCTGGAGCCTGTACAACTGGTCCTGCAGTACTGACCATCCATCACTTCCATGGCTCTCCTGCCCCAGGCTCAGCTAAAATATCCACATGGGCTTCTTGGCATGAGAAAGGCCCACCAGCATGTCTACCAAAGCCACACGTAAAGTCAGGGATGTCTCTTACCTACTGTGCAAATACATTAACACCAAACGCAGATCCATCTGTCACCATCTGCCTGAGTTGTGCCTGACGCAAAGTTGCTGCCTGCGCTCTGAGCTTCGCTCCTCTCCTTCCCAAGAGCTGCTTAAGAAGATGATCAGCCTTTCTTAAGCATCTGACTTACCCTTGCCAGGAGCAAACAGCCCCAATTCAGCCTCTCTATTAATTTCAGTGGGATCAGGATTTCTCTCACATGGTCATAATCTGCTCCAGGGACACAGTAGGGGAACAGAAGATCTGTTTTCATGTAGATGCCCATCTGTAGATGCCCATCCTTTATCACAAAGAAGAAAGGATGACAGGTTATTGCAGGTGATACTATCTTTCCTTAAGTGAAACAATGTTAGCCTCAATTCTTAAGTCCTCAGGGCTATTTGGCTGAAATATCTGAAATAACTTCCTTCTGAAGGCTGCTCATCAAGGCACCATTTTTGCCAATCTCCTTCCTAGGCTGAACTCATTTCTCTCGGGGATGATGCTGGAGCAGAAGTCCGTGGCATTTCCAGACCGCCTTCCCCATTTACTTAAGATAGCAAAGGCAAAGCTCATACACATGGTACTTAATCAGACCACAGGATGTATTTGGTGAAGGAAGCTCCCAAGGTTAAAGAAGAAGAAAAGAATGAAAGAGGGGACACTTTAAAAACACATCAAGAATATCATACTAAGTGGCATGCTAACAACTTAACTTTGTGATTCAGGGCTAACAAACAGCAAAAAAAAAATTTTTTAAAAAGTATTATAGAAGATTAAATTTAATCAGTTTTTTCTCAAAAAGATGACACCTCCTGCCCTCCTCTGACCTCAAGATAAGCTGCTTATGTGCGAGTCAGGCTATCAGATTAGACACGTTTGTGGCTGATGCAACCCAGCAAACCTAACGCTGAGGCACACTCAGCTGCCAGTGTGTGCTCCTGCAGCCAACACGGCACACACGGTCCCAGCGCTGCCCCGTGATCCCGGAGCTGCTGGGAGGTGGGTGGCAGCTGCAGCATGATGCAGCAAGGCTATAAAAAGACGAGGACGCAGCCGGGAAAGCGGCTGCCAACCTGCGCCAGCAGCGTGCCGGCATCACCTTTCACCTACATCTGCCGAGCCGCTTTCCTGATAAAAGATTATCTTGGAAAAACAAGCCCCGTCACGGCTGCTTGCTCCAACAGGTCCCAGGATCAGAGTTTTGTCCTCGTAGGACATGGCGAGCTAATGGCAGGGAGGGGGGGACCCCGTGCTCAAAGCCGTCCTCCAGGTCAGAGGGATCAGAACAGGCTGTCGCAGGAAAAGGGAGCCCATTCCCAAGCCTGTTCATATCCCTGGTGGTTCCTGCCAGGGCTCAGCCCCGCTCCGTCCCTCCGCAGAGGCTGCCCTGACACTACGGTATAACCGAAAGGCCCAGCAGCTTCAAGCAGAAGACTGATGCCCCCTTCCCAAAAAGGGCCACCAGGGAACAGAACAGCAAGAACATCACTGGAGATGCCCATGGAAAAGCCCCGATGGCTTTTCGAGCTCCATCCCCCTTGGCTCTCTGGCCCAGCAGGAAATAAAACAGACTCGGGACCTGAGAGCCAGCAATGGAGATCTGTGAGATCCAACTTAGGACACTCACAGAGGAAAAACACACCAGAAGTGCATCAGCCCCACAGAAATGTGCCAGAAACTACCATCAAGACGACGTTTAGATCCTCATCTGATGTTGGTTCCATGAAAATACTCTTGCTGCTTCCCATGTTGGACCCCGTGGTTCACACCCAGTCATAACTCAGCTTCGCTCTCCTCCAAGTCCTCCCCAGTGCCCAGCTGGCTCTGGTGCCCGGCTCCTCGGGCTGCCACGCACAGCATCCTGGGCACCACAAGGGTGATGCCAGCTAGGCAGACAAATCCTTCTCTTTCCAGCTAAGCTGATGTGCTCACAGGATGGAGGACTTCTGAGCTACCAGAAAGTGCTGGCTGAAGGCAGCCAGTGAGACATCAGAAAACTCAAGAAGTTATGTTAGCTGTTAGTTGCTATGTTTTTGGTCTGCCTATCTGGGTTCACATTGACAGCAATTTTAAATTTATTTATTTATTTTGGCATCCACCTTTTTAAAGCCCTTCTATACCTCTTGCAAGTCATCCATATGCTGTCACTATATACACATCACCATACCCCGAAGAATAAATTACCAGAGTCTTGTTTATACAAAAAGCATGAAAATAAGGGGTTTTTCCCTGAAAGGTAAACTTATTTATCAAAGGAAAAGAGCCTCACACAGTACAGCAACAGGGCTGCAAACATAAAACAGGCAGAAGAGTCAGGACTCCTTAGGAACATACTTTCAGGAAGAGAATGGAAAGATTCTGGTAGATATTACTATTTTTTTCCTACCTCAAAAGCAGCACGGATTAACAAAGCCAATAAAAATGACCTGGAAACCTATACTGGAGTGCCTTGGCCTCGATTTTGATCTTGAAATAACCTGGCCCAAGCTCAAGAATCATTTTTAAAGTTTATTTATAGAATGCATTACCTTCAAACCTCCAGATCTATCCTTTAAATAGTTTGATACGTTCTATACCTTTTCCATTTTTTTCCAAGAAGCTGAAAACATGATCTGTGAAGTCACATTTATCAAGAGAGACTTGTCCATCATCGCTATCTTGGTAAGTACTTTTCCAAGGAAAGCAGTGCTTGTTTCACAGCAGATGTACGTTTTCCCAACACCTACCACCAGGAAATGCATCATGTCGATATCCAGACATGCCAAAGCCAGCCTGCTCTTTCCACAGCTATACCAAAGTTCTGGCCTTGAGTTGACAAAGCCCAGTTTAGCTGGTATCTGTTATTCTCACCGATATGAGCCAAATCCATGTAAGAACTCACTATCTCAAGGCAATATTTTCTCACAGCTGCCACCCTTGGTCCACCTGGCTACTCAAGTTGGATGCAAAGGGCTTGTTGAAAGCAAGACTTAAGTATGTGCAGCAACACTTTTGAGCACGCTTTTACTTTACTTGAGGAGGTCTGTGCGCTCTCAGGCAGGTTTGGGAACATGCACAGCTGGCACATGGTTCCCCATGCAGTTTGTGTACTGGCATCACCACTAGTCAGGACCCAAAACCAAGGGAAACTGCTGGTTTTCCTTGAATCTAAACAGTCACGTTGGCAGAGGTCTGCATGAATGCATCCAAGCCAATATGAGGGCATCCTGTCTTCTCATGAGTATTCTCAACAACGCAAAGCCATTGAAGACCGCATGTGGGACTGGGAAGGATAGTGGGAGTCCATTCTCCGACCCTAACACAGCATAACGGAGCAGTGTAAATAGCCCCACTTGTGGGGCACCGGAGGATGAGAGATCTTGTGATCCTCAACTGCCTTAACATCATCACTTCCTGCCACCTCCCTCCTCCGTGTGCCCCCCAGAGAGGGACCACTGTGAAATTGTCTTCTAAATCCAAACCCTCAAGCATCCCCATGGATGCATACAACCCAGAAGCCTGCAGTAGTTCACTGTATATTATTTTAATTGGTTCAGCTGCATTAATGAAGTCTTATTCATTAGGATGCCCTGAAGCACATTAGGCCATAATACCTAAAGATCACAACCCTGCATTTCTAAAGAGACCAGGAATAACTCTGAGGAATGTGAACTCTCCAGAGACCATGCAATAAGCCTTCCAGTGAAAGGGATGGCTTTTAAACATAGGGACACAGGAATCACCAGACAGGATCAAAATCAACCACCACTCTTGCTCAGCATCCGGTCTCCAACCTCAGATGTTTTGGAGAGCAGATCCATGCAGCTGGCAGGCATGAGAAGACACTCCTGGCCAGCACCCACCACCAGCATGCACAAACGCCTTGCTGCATTCTGCAGCCTAATTAAATCAACAGCTTAAACTAATTTCTCAGCTGCGACTGGTAGCAGCTGAGGAGCTGACACAGTTCCCCTTCCATGACAAGCATGGCAGCCTCCAGGAAGCAGAGCAGACAGCTGACAGAGATGACAACATCTACCACGGCGGTTGCATCGCCGAGAGACCACCTGCCACAACCCCTAGAGGTCCATTTAACCACAGGGTCACTGCTTAAACCAACCATGTATTTCCATGTAGATATATATATTTTACCTCAGATAACCTTCTTGTGTTTTTGCCCCATCAGACCTATTCTGAATCTCACCAGGGTATAACTTCATGTCTGGCAGCAGCAGAGGGTGCTGACCCCCTAGCCCAGGTGAGTCGAAGTGAGACAGCTCAGCATTTGCTACCCACTGCACTCCACCCCTCCTTCCAGAGGAGATCACAGAGCACCTACAGCAACCCATTTCAGGGGACTTCAATGTGCCAGGTTACAAGGTAAGACAATGCCTGAACTGTTTCACGTGGTGGTCTCCATTCCCACATGTCCCCAGACAAACTCCAGGAGAAGGGCAGCACAGGTGGCTGGGTCTACAAGTGCTTCAGCCACACCAGGTGAACCTCCTGCAAGTCAAAACCTTGCGTATTATGTCCCTGTGGTTTGGTGGCATCCTGACCTCAACTCTGCTGCGGACTCTCTGATTTGGTAGCTCAGGTACTGGCTCCACAGATATGAGTTCCCATGATCATCTTATACCTATAGCCCTTCATAAAGGCAGAGCCACCCAGCGCGCCAGGAAGCAGCGAGAACAAGCAGGTTCTGTGCTTTAGTAAAAAGGGGTACACTTGGTTTCAGGGAGTCACCAAGGCAAAGTACCAGATCTTGAGAATGGTCCTTGCCACTGCCAAGACTGAGAAATAATAAAAGCTAGATGAGGAAATGAGGGGAAAAATAAAACAAACACCCACACCATCCCATTTGTTGCTTCAAAGAGTCCCAGCAGTCTCCTTCTGTTTTTGCTAGCTTTTCTCTTCCCCGCCCCCCGCCTTCCCTTCCACATAAATGAAATAAAGTATGGAAACCAAGGGCCCTGTTAGCATCTGTTCTGCACTGACTGTTCACTCCCAAGGGCTGCCAGGGAGATGGACTTCAAGTTACAACCACCACAAGCACAATTGGATAGATAAACCTCTTTGAGAGATAAAGCCCTTATTTACAGCAGAGTATACCTCTACTTCAGACTGCACCGCTGCAAAGAGCATCTTTGTCCATCTACAGCAGGGACTTGTCCTGACTTCACAGTATGAGCAGCTAAAGCTGCAGTAAACCCACCGCGCCGAGGAGGATCTGCTGAAAGCCAGGTGAACCATGGCATTGTTTAAAAGCTGTGGTGTTTCACTTCAGCTCCTGTAACCCCCATTTAAAAAGATGCAAATAGTTTAAAGAAAGAACTGAAGCACCCGAAGTCTGCAGAAAATTGGAAGCAGAATTTTCATCTGAGCAGCAGAAAGTCTATTATGAACAAAACCATCCCAGAGTTACAGCTGTATCTTCTCAGTCATTACTGCCACAAATATAACCAAAAATAACTATGCCATCATATTACATGTACTTTTTATACCCCATATTGCCAAATAATCCTGGTAAAGAAGACTCAGTCATGAAAAATTAACAGCTTTCATAGATGGTCCTTCTAAGTACTGCACATTTTTCTGCAAAGATGTCAAACTTGGGGCTTGATGCCAGAGTTGGGCAAAAGTCGGTTTTAGTTAAGGCTGGTCCCACTAGAAATCTCATCAGTCACTGCAGGTGGACTAGGATCAAATCCCCCATTTCTCCAAGCATAAGGCATCAGAAGTAAGATGACCAGCACCACACCCCTACCACTGAGCACCCCAGCCGGCCCTGAAGGCCTGGAGGAAAACACCAGGAACATCAGTGCAGCAGGGCTTCTAGGGCAATGCCACTCTGGCAAATGCCGAAGGGCAAAGTACTTCTGGCAGATCTAAAGAATATGTAAGGCTACACCAGTGAAAGTAGGATGCCCTGCCTCCAAGATGCTGTGTCCCATCTTGGGGCTTGGAGCTTGCATTCAGGTAGGATGCATCTGAACAGCCCATCAGAGGAGCGAGCTGCTGGAGCAGGTGGGGAATGATGAGCCCCTCTTAGACAAGAAGACAGAACAAGCTGCCTGTGTTGGACCTGCACAGCTCAGAGGGCATGAGGCTGCTGTCTGCATCATGGAAACTGTGATTTAAGCTAAAGGACTACATTGGTACAAAACCAAATGAGAATCAGCTGGCTTTGAACTGGCTGGAGCAAGAAGGTCCGTACCCATGCCCAGCTCTGGATGCCTTCCAGCGGCAGTTTTAAGATGCAGCTTGCTATGTTTATTAATGAGATTATACCCCTTGGCCGCTCATGAGGGTAAGGAAGAGACCTTCATGATCCCAGCAGCATTTGTGTTCCTCCTTTCATTAGCATCATTTCTTAACTGGCTGCTGCTTATCCTCTATGACCTGAACACCACAACTCTTACAACCATCTCTGATGGGAACTCATTCTGGACATGTAACAGGACACTCTGGAAACCCAGAGATTTAAAAAGCTACTGCAGAGAAAAGTATTATTTACCCCATATTACACATGCAGCAATGAGGACAGGACTCTGCTTCCACACCACAGGGAACCACTTCTCAGCACTGGAATAGGTATGACTGGCATGAATTACACATCAAGCCTAAACCAGTACAACTACCAGCAAGGACAAAACCACACCATCATAGTGATTACCCTACTCCTCCAAGGACAAGAACTCCCAAAGCTTTCAAGTGAGCTTGCTCCGCCTGATTTTTGTTACCCTTTGCCAGCACTTGAATGCCAAGCAGGGCACCGCCACCTCTGTCTTTCACTGAATGCTTTTCATATGCATGCTACAATAAATCCCATATAATCTTCTCTACCTGACTATGTTTTAAGAGAGGGGTTGTCCCTACCACCTCCCAGTGTGTCTCCATCCCACTGCCCAGCAGCTCCCTCCTACAGCAGACACTCAGGTTTCTTATCCCCCAAATACTTCCATCACTTTTTTGGGATATCTTGGAGACTACTGCTCAGTGTTCTCCTAAGCCATTTGTTTTCAAAGGCACTCAGATACTTTGCCTGTACCTTTGATGGGTTTCCAGCTTTCAGATCCATATGTTTAGATAAAAATTACTTTCAAGTCCAAGATTCATAGTTTAGCCTTTCAGCTGCAGATTTTCAATGACCAGATCTCAGTTAAGCCAGTAAATGCTGCTGTTGCCTTGCCAACACGTGACACCATTTCCTCTGGACATCCCCAGTGGCTCCAATACAACTACCAGGATACACGAATGGATTCATTTCTTGTATTCCACTGCCTTCTAACGTAAGGCTTGACTCGGGAGCTGCAAGGGTTTTCATGAGACCAGTGGGTTTGTACCAGTCAGGACACCTCCTCCTCCCTACGAGCCTGGGAGGTCTCTACTTGCATATCTTCTGAGCAGTCCCATGGGCTCCACGGCATGCAGTGAACTTGGGACCCCGGGTTTGCCTTTAAACTCTCAGCCAAGCGAATGGAGAAGCCCGGCTGTACACAGGCACAGCTGCAGCACGGGCTTTACCTAGGCTGAAATATATCTTAATGGCACCGAGGACACAGGGAAAAACCTGAGCACAGATTCTCCAGCCTCCATAAAGCATGGGCAAAACCAGGTGGGGATAAAACCAAAGCCACCCCAGCACAATAAACCACAGGGTGCATCTCCTAAAACACTCCAGCCATAGGAGTGGAGCATTAACCCTTTCCCAGCTGCTCAGGAATAACCAGGAGTTTTACTTTTAATCCAGATTAAGGATTATAGGGGCAACCTCTTTAGCAAGGCCTGTTGTGAGAGGACATGGGGTAATGGTTTGAAACTAAAGGAGGGTAGATTTAGAATGGATATAAGGAAGAAATTTCTTACAGTGAGGGTGGTGAGACACTGGCCCAGGTTGCCCAGAGATGCCTCATCCCTAGAAACATTCAAGGTCAGGTTGGACGGGGCTCTGAGCAACCTGGTCTAGTTGTAGATGTCCCTGCTCACTGCAGGGGGGTTGGACTAGATGACCTCTAAAGGTCCCTTCCAACCCAAACCATTCTAGGATTCTGTGAAGGTAGCACCTGAGTTTACTCTGGAATACAACAAACCTGAGCTCAGACAGGTTTTGCTGGGCATGACTGGGTTGTCCCAGGCGCTGGCAGCCGGGTGCCAGTCTCTTGGAGGAGCTCCACCTTCAGCAAAACCTCACCTAGCACGAAGCCTCCCCACCCTTCAAGACAAGAAACTACAGCCACTGGCAGCCCCAAGCTACTGAGGATTACTTAACGTGTGGACAACCATTTGCAACAGGGTGCCCTGTGGAAGCTCGGGGAATTATGCAAATATAAAGCAAAGAGGAAACGGTCAGCATCTCATACAAGTTTGCCCTCATTCTATCAAAGCCTCGCAGCAGTAATGCATTCCCCCCGAGTAAGGCTGCTAGGATCATGTCATCTGCTTTAATGCGCTCGTCTTTAGCCTCTTCTACATGCCAGGAGTGCACAAATTTAATTAGTATCTCCATTTTATTTAGATTTTGTATAAGGGGAGGGGATGTTTGCAAAGGGAATTCACTTCTTATTTCAGAACCTTGACCAGGCTCAGCTGGATGGGTATTTATTTAAAACATCACCACCCTCCCTGCCTGCTCATATGCCAGGGCTTGCTATCATCCCAGCATCACAGGTCACATCACTTCAGCAGGCAAGGCTGGCTTAAGTAGGCTGGTTGAGACAGTGACTGACAGCAGCAATCAGGCAGGCTGGGGAGCGACCCTATGTTAAGGTGCTGTATTTGACTGCAAAAAGGTCTGTCTGCATTCCAGGTCAGCAAAGCAGAGTAAGATCTATAAGTAATGTAGCAATAAAAAATAAAAGAATTAAATGCCAAATCACTGAAGATTTTTCATACAGACAAACGTGTTAATATTGAAAAAATACAAATTTCACTGTACTATCCAAAGACTTCCTCTCCCCCTTAAATCTCATATACACAGGGGAAGAAAAAAAATAATCCATACCCAGAGACTTGCAAATTCCCCATCCTCACACCCAAAGGCATATTAGTTCCTTTCCACAGACAAGAAACCAAGGCATCTCACATTTGCCTTGGCTTGATCCGTACTTAAGACGTGCCAGGAGCCGGTAAAATGATGAAAAGAAAATTAAAAGAAAATCCTGAATACACCCACAGCCCTAACCACTGTAGTCATGCTGACGAAATGCAGTCGATTTAGAAATAGCTCTATGGAGGCAGAGGGAAAAGAAAATCAGAAAAAGCCCCTTTTTTTTTGCTGAAGAAGCTTATTTCTTTCTGGGAGCTGGTTTCGACTGCCCCAGCAGAAGAGCTGTATGTGGCTGGCAGGGGGAAGCAGGTAACCTCACCTGGTATAGGTGACATGCATCACCCAAATATGCATTACCCCCCCAAAACACTGCCACCTCCTTTCCTACAGGGAGGCAGCCAATGTGATCACAGAACTGAAAAACAACCTTATACAGGAAAAAAAAAACCCTACCAAAACAACCTATAAACTCCATACTGTGTATCGTCCCTCCATCAGAGCAGTTTTAGGCATAGGAAACTCAAGGGGCAGTGAAACTCAGATCCAGCACCAGGAATTCTGAGCTGCCACTCCTGGACTGGGATGCTACCAGCTTTTCTCTGGTGAGGAACACCTATCCTATCATCATACCTGCAATAACGAGAAATTAATTAAGGACGCTGTAAGGCAACAAGAACAGTCTCATATCCAAATTAAATATTTTGCTCACTGAAATTTAAATCACCCACACCTCTTTTCTCTGTGTGTGTGTGCAAGTACGGGTGTGCATCTATGCATTAAGTTTTCAATTCTGTACACTTCAAGCAAAGGAAATACTCAAAAATATTTTTTAATGCATACAGAGTCTAATACAGCAGCTCACATTGGTAATATAACATAATTAATTGTCACTTAATCACTTCATCCAGGAAATTAATCTAATCAGCTAGACTAACAAGACAGCCAGAACTTTGGTCCCAAGGCAGAGGCTGCCCTTTCTGGGTGGACCCACTCTGTCACCCACAACGTAACCCCCTGCAACCACCACAGCCTCTCAGCCACATCTCTGGGGACGTCGCTGCCTCTTAATGCTGCTGCCTCTGTGAATGGCACTGGTCCTGGGCACTTGGTTCAATATTCCATCCCTGGCCCTACTGCAGTGCAAGCAAAGGCCTAGGGGCAGTTATATTATATTAGAGTATTGATCTTATACATGTCTTTTGGGGAGGGAGATCTAATCAAAATTAATTTAACAGACTAGAAATCATGGTGCCATCTGAATCTGAAAGCACAGTAAGAGCTGGTTCACAGAATAAAATGCCAAAAATCAGATGCCCTGTAAAATTACATAGATTTCAAGTTCCTCGGGGTCTTAGGCTCAGGTAGCTGTAGGAATATCTCCGGCGAGATAACAGCTAGTCCACTTCAGTGTATTTATATCGCCAAGCTGCGGGTGCTGAGTGACCGTCACCATATTAAACTCCCTTCGTAAATCATTCTGAGATGCTCAAAGAGCAGGTGCTGGTTGCAAAACGGGGGTATTTCAAGGGTGCCCCCCCCCCACTGCCTGGCGGTGGCAGAGCCGCAGGGGCACAAACAGCTGCGGGCGCGCAGTCCTCCCCTGGCACGTCCTCTCCGCCGGGAAAGCGCCGGGGCCACCCTGCAGCCGCTGGCATTTGGGGGGTTTTGAGGAGGGGGAGTGGTGCCTGGCTGGCCGACGGGGGGTTTGCAGGGCTCAGGCTCAGCTGGGAAGCCAGGGGGACACCACGCTTGGGTAAACCATGGAGACGAGGAGGGGGGAGACAGGGGCTGCATTCTTCATGGATGAAACAGCAGAGAAAGGGCTCTCGCTGCTTCTCTGCACATTAGTCAGCACACAGAAACACATAAAAAATCCTAAAGCAAATCCACTCTGTAGTTTTAGGGATTGACTCAGATTTATTTTTTTTTTCCCCTCCCCCCATGATTCATCCGGTGCAGCCTAATGGCTCAGATTCAGAGCAGCCTCATGGTTTTGGGCTCCCTCTGCCCGAAATCCCACTAAATAATTGCCCTTTGCAGTCAGCAGTGAAGAATTCAGGGGTTTTTTTCCCCTCTTTCACTGCCAAAGCAGGGGCTGGAGGGGGAAAGCGCTGCATGCCGGGACCACGCGCCCACACGGATGCTCAGCGCTGGCAAAGCTGGCATAGCCCCGTGGGAGCCGCGTGATCAGCCGTGAACGCAGGCGCAGCCCAAAAGGGGAGATAAATGGGACATTATCCACGGTGCAAGGGACGGCTGGCTGCGAAGTGCTTCCCGGGAGGTGCAAAGGAAAACACCGGGAGGTGGGTACGACTTCAGAGAGGCAGCAATCACTTGCTGGTGACAAAAAGCATCCCATGCAGCAGCAGTGCCTATCTGGAAAGGACCTGGTTTAGCCCCCAGGATGGGTTAGAGTTTGCTTGGAAGGCAGCCAGGAGCAGGATGGTGGGGCTGCATGGGGTTTCTAGCTAGGGAGACCATCCTCTGCCTCCTCTGTGCTTTCAGCATCACTGGTGATGAAGGATACCTTGCCACAGGGAATGAGACCTTCAGAAGCATCACACACAGCCTGCCATCCCACTGGCAACTTTTAGAGGAAAAGGAGTTGTAGCTGCAGGACAGGCTGCTGTAGAATAATAGGAAAAAACATTATTTTGCAGAGGACGTGGCCTGGACAGCCCCATCCTGCAGCCGGGACCCCAAGCACAAAGTGATCTGGGCAGGGCTGAACCAAACAAAAAGTCTCGTGGCCCCTTTGCACTGGGATAATAATAGCAGCAGATAAATTCCACATTTCAAACAAGGGGAAGACATTAAACAGAGCTGCTGTAGAGAGATTAGGTGGAATAAAAAAATAAAAAAAATCCTTATGTTCTTAGACTTGAACCAATTGGCAGTGAAAGCCAGGGAGCTGGGCCTCCCTTCCCCTGATACCACCACGGTGCCCTGCATAACCAAGTGCCTTGGAGCTCAACAGTTTGCCCAAAGGATGAGGGCTGCAAAACATGGAGTATAGGAATATCTGAGACTCCTCTGGGTCCACTCCCAAAATCACTTGGTTCCCAGGCTGCCACCCATCTGTGAGGTCCCTGCTCGTGCTACCCAACTCTTCCCAGAAAGACCACATAAGGGCACTCAAGAAAGCTTGAGGTGCCAAGTGAGAGGCACCTCACCTTCTCCAGCACAAGAGGCTGGGCAAGTAGGGCATCAATAAAACAGGGTGAAAAAGTAGCAAAGAAATTGTTTTGCCTTATAGCGCTGTAGAGGGAGAAGTTAAAAAAGCATTAACCCTTTCCCAGGCTCTTACAGGGGGGATTTTTGAGTCAGAAAGCCAGAAACAAACATTAGTAAAGAAGGCAGGGAGAAGAATGAAGGGGGGAAACCTCTTATCTGGATTCTTTTTTTTTTTTTTACTTAAGGCTATTTCTGTTCTGCATGCTTTCGAGGAAGCCACCAACTCAAAGTGCAGTTTTCATCCTTTCCACATACCTCTTTGAAGCTGAGGTTCACATCTCCCAACCTAGCATGGAGACACCTCACGCTCCTCCTGCCCCCCTCACCTCCCAGGACCAGACTCTGCATAAGGCAGATAAATAGTTTCAGCCAAAATAATCAATATCAAGAATTAAGATTCCATCTAAATACCCTCTTCTTTTAAAAATAGCTTTCAGATTAATGATCTAAGACAACTAACTTCAAAGACTGAATTTATGGAGGTCAACCCAAGCTCTACTGATTGATGCTGATGTCCTGTAAGGCAGCAGGCAAGCTAACAGAGGCATTGCCATGCTTAAAGCCACACCCTGGAAACAGTGTTTCTGCTGTGTGGAAAACAAAACAAAACAAAACAAAACAGTGCTTTAATGACCTACGGATCCAGTAAATTAACTGGTGCAAAGGGACTCTAATCTTCTGCAGAGGGAAGCCTACCCTGTCACAACCAAATTATCAATTAACATTGCCTCATTTTTCAATAAAACCCAGCTGCAATATTGCATCATATCATGGGGAGACAAGCACACGTAATGCTAGGGTTTTTCATGCTTCCAGTTATCTCTGACAGTAAAATAAAGAACATTAATCCAAATAACATTTGCTAGAAAGAGCTCTCAAATGTATTTAAGAGTTTCTAAACCTTATTTCCTTACCTGGATTACCATGTCCCTTATGTAAGTGCTGGTGACACTGCAAGTTAAGTTACCTGTCTAGAAGAAAAGACACTTCACCCTTACACAGCCACGGGTCACCTACACCAAGGGGGAAGGCAGCAGGAGGTATTGACAGAAGGACAAACACTGACTGCAAAAGGACAAGCAAGAGCTGGGAGAAGACAGGCAGCAAATAACGAAAGGAGAGAAGGTATTTATGAGTGTGAATCACACATTTTCCCAGATATCTTTCCATTAGTGATGAATATCATAATACCCCTAAATAATGCAAGGAAAATTTGTTTAATCATTTAAAGGCATCATCAATAATAAATACGTCAGCTCCAGATGATAACCTCTTTGTTCCTCCCTGCTCAGGGACTGTTCTAAGGAAAAGACTAAGATCGCTGTCACTTTTTAATTTCGGAAAGATGCTTCAGTATCAGAGCTGGGAGAACAAAGGAAGTACCCGAGACCAAGGAATGGAAATCCCAAGTGTGCACAGACCCTGCACAGTGTAAAAGCTCTTTACACCACGGCTGCCACTCCTGTGCGATAAAGCAGCATTGAAAGTGCAGTTCCTGTTTACTCAGGCAGAGTGCATACAAGCAGAGGTATGCACCGAGATAGCTAGGGCCAGTTAAGAGGAGAGTCTTTCCCACCTCCCAGAAAAAGGTCCCCCACCAAGGACCCGCAAGGATAAGTAAAGGGCTGCACCAGAGGCAGCGCAACCATCACCTGCAGCACAGCAGGCGCAAGGGCGATGCCATGTCTGAGGGGTACCCAGCTGCTACACCAGCACTAAGACCAGTTTCTAGACAAGAAGGAGAGGAGAAAATGATGCATGCCACCATTCAATATTGGATTTCTCAGGAATGAAGAGCCAAAGGAGATTTAAGAGCTTTGAGCTAAATTGCTGCAATGCTGCCTGCAAAACCCACCATGCATCCAGGAGCATCCTCTACAGCACCGGAAAATTGGGACAGGTTTCCCAGCTCATCTGGACCTGGGCACCGACTCCTCTAAGCCACCCACCACCTCATCAGCACAGAAGTCACACCCTCCTTGAGGTGTGGACTGTCTCAACATGACGCTCTGTCATGACAAAATCATAATCCCAAGGGCTGCTGCTGCCACAGCAATCCCAGCCACTGAAAACAAAGGCTATCAATGGACTGTGCAGGACCAGCGGGAAGAGCTATGGGCCCATTTGGGGACGTCCTACTCGCGGTATGGAAGAAGGGAAAGGAAAAAGAGGTCAAAACCCAAAATCATCGGGACACCACGTTTCCAAAATGCTGGCACATTTTCCAGAAAAGCCTTTTCCCTGCAGATACAAGAGGTATGCAGGAAGCAGGGGAATAAATCAGTGTAAAACTGGCATAGTTTTGACTTCCAAAGTCATATTCTGGCATCCCAAAATAAAAGTGGGGTGACCACCAGCAGAGAAGATGGAAACTCAACTGCACAGAGCAATCACAAGCACAGCAAGGAAACCCAGCCTGCTGCCTCTACCAAATTTCTGTCAGGGGCTGGGGTGGGACAAAAGGTTTGTGCCACCAAATCATGATAGGTATTGTTTCAGCTTTTCTTTTTTCTCTTGGAGTCACTCTTCCGATTCAGAATCTGTACTATTTTAAGCAACACTGCTTTAAAAAAAAAAACAACAACAACAAAAAAAAAAAAAACAACCCACACCCACAAGATTTAATGCCCGTTTGGGCCACCTATAAAAATCTTTTCCACTGGAACAAAGATTTAAACCTGTGACTCAAAATGAGTTTACAATGGGGGGCTGATTATCAAGAGGACCAGAATATCCTCTTATTAGAAAAATGTTCACCAGGCTTTCCTGAACTTTACACGGTAGATATTAACAGCTTGTTTAGTTGCGATACCAGTTGTCTTTGACACAAGGGAAGAATATGTGTATTTTATAATACAGAAAAAGAGCTGGTATGTGTGTGTGAATGTATGGTATGTGTGTCCATACATGCATATACATGCATGAACACAGACATCCTTCTGATTATTGTCAACAAAAGAGATACAGGAAAGAAAAACATGAAATCACAAAAAACAAAGGTTGTAAAGGATCAAAGGATGCACTCCACCTGCTTGCCTCAAGTAAAACAGGCCTAATTAAAGCACTTTAAAAATAATAATAATAATAATAACAATTATTATTATTATTATTATTGTCTCCTACAGTAGCAAGCATCATGGGGGAAAAATCAGGGCCCTATTTGTACGACTCCTATGCAATATTTAAGGCAGCCTGGAAGAGATCTATAGTCTACTAGGCTTCAGTTAAAGTGATGTAAACCCCTAAGGATACCCTGTATTCATTTTAGCTGAAACCTATTTGTTGTAAAGACTTATTTCTATTGGTACAATATTTACATGCAGATCAATTATTAAAAAAGGGGGGAGGGTAGGTAGGCTGGCAGCAGCCCAGGAGGAGACAGGACCACAGCCTGGGTCTGGGGATGCCCGTCCCAGCACCATCCTTAGGAAGCATTTCGCAAGCTCTGCTCTGGTTTTTTTTTTGGGCTAGATCATTTCCAACAGCCCCTCACTGCAGGTCTGCCAGTACACATCCCCAGGGTGAGCTCTGCCCCGAAGCCTTGCTCGGGTGACAGCCAACGGCACCGTGTGCGTGGTGCCACCTCCCAACCCGCCCTGCGCACACGGCTCCAGCACAGCCACCTGCCCGCTGCTGGGGAGAAACCCTGCCCTCGCTGGCAAAGCATGCGTAAAATGCCCTGCTCGCTGTTATGCAGTAGGGCAGATAAGATTTTTAAGGCAACGAGTCATCAGCTATGAGCCTATGAACTTGGCTTTATACATGTCAGAGCAGCATCACATAATAGAGATTTCTCTCTCAGTCCCCCTGACCCAGATCTGAACCAGCACCCGTGAAGGAGAAGTTTTGGAAGGTTTCCTAGCCCATTTTTTAGGTCCTAGAGCCAACAGCTAGTCAAAGTTTGTCCTCCTGGCAAGCAGAGAGAACAACTGCATCCAAACTTTTTAAAAAAATAAATAAATAAATTACCCTGGGGAACAGCACAGTGTAAAACTTATTTACAAGTTTTCTGGCTGCTCTTTCATCAGCAGAATTTACTGGAAAAACTCAAAAGCAATCATCATTCTACAAGCATGTTCTGCTCTGCGCGGTTCCTGGACATGATTCTACATGGAGAACGTCAGCAGGGTGACATGAGCCAAGTGCCTCCCCAGGCAGCTGTGGCGTGCGCTCCCCTCGCCGTGTCAAAAACCCACCTCTCAATTTATACACTGTGCAATAATTATTTTGCTAATCACAGGGTGCTCTGCACTTCTCAATCCGAATTATTATTATTAGAGCTGGCTCAGCTGCAAACGCGCCTGCTTTCCAAACACACCGTGCTTGGCTGAAGAAGAGGGGTGAGGGGTTTAATCCTTCACTGGTTACAGCGTAAGGCAGTGAATGGCATTCTGGCATGTAATTTTTTGCAATGGGAAAAAGAACATCTTTCAGGAGGTTTTCCATTTTAAGTTAGCACAGAATCACCACAAAAAGAAAAAAAAATAATACTGGGTAAGGCAACATAACACATACTATGGCCTTCTTTCAATTCACCAGCTATATTTATCTCTCAACTGCAGCGTAGAAACATATTTCACTTAGAAAAACTTTTTAGCTGCTTAAAAGAGACACTCAAGTAGCAAAGGCCACACACTTAGATACTGGGGGGTTGAAAGAAAAAAAGATTTATTTGTTTAAATGCTGTACGCTAGCTGAAATCTGCCACCTACAACTCATCACCATCCCTCCAATGGGCAGGCATGACTTGGGCACAAACCAAGCTGAGCTTGAAATGTTTTGGTAGAAAACTGCTCATATGATCTGGCTACTTTTCAGCCAACTATTTCACTTTCACCCACATTTTTTTTTTTCTGAAACATCTGCCTTTGACCAGGGCCAGAGACAGGATGCTGTCTAAAAAAACCGCAAGCATCTGCCCCAGTATAGCAAGCCTACCATAGCTGAGCCCAAAAATGCAGGACCAGCAGCACTGCAAGCCTCACCATCAAACCTGGGACAACCTGCAAGCTGACAGCTCTGCATTAAGTAGACCTAGCTTTTAAAAACAGTTTTTCCCAGCTGTCTGTCAGGCCACCTCAGCCATGACCTGCTCCTTATCCTTTCCAAGGCAAGGTCCTCTGCATCCCCCAAGTCAACCAGTGTCATTCAGTGTCCCATCCCAAAGGCTGCAGCTACAGAAGTTCAGGTGCTACCACCATGTGTGGTAGACTGACAGCACCAAACTTGTGAGTAGATAATCAGCCCATTCCCAAGCCAAACTAAACCAGGGCAAAAAAATCCCATTTGGGCATGAAAGAGAAATAGGATCAGGCCCGAGTGTCTTGAAAATAGCAAAGCACCCTAACAATTGGCAATAAATGATCCTTGGGCGCAAGGGTCATCAGCAAGATCAGGTTATGAATGTGGCCTGAAATAACCCCACATCCAAGATGGGCTATGGGACAGGGGTGGATGACATAGGACACTTGCACCACTTGTGAAAGCAGTCTGCAATGCAGAGGGGAAAAAAAAGAAGGAAAAAAAAAAAATGAAGAGTCATCCTGAACGAAACACGATACTGAGTGTTCACATTTCATGTAAGAAGCCTCATGTATTATCATTAGCAATACGAAGGAGAAGGTCTGGAGTTTGATTTCTGTTTATTCACCTTGATGATATCCCCTATGATTTTCTGCTCGGGTTACATTTTTCCAATTAGGAAAAATAAAAAATTACCATCTATCCAAAGGAACACCCCCTCTGCAGATCTGCCTGCATACACTGTGCTCAGCAGAGCTCACCCAACCTGACCTCCGTGGAGCGCAGGCTGGGCACGTTCAGGAATTGCCACCCATCGAAGAAACCAACGCTCCAAACCAGGGCTGGAAAGCATCGGCTTTCCAGCATGGGAAACGCAGTGCTAAGTCCTGGGATTTTTTGGGGGGGGGCAGGGGAGGGAAAAACCACCAAACAGCTGTGCAAGCAAAGTCATCCAACCAACTCGCTCATTGCAAGGCTGATGCAGCCAAGAATAAAACATCTCCTGTCAAGTGATATTGAGCGTGTTCTTCAGATCACCAACATCAAAGAGTCTCCTAATTTCAGATCCCTCCATTTTTATAATCAGAAGCAGCAGAAACACTCTGCTTTATCGTTTACGAGTCAACCCCTAAAAGATGCTGCACTTTGCAGTGCTCACTGCTTGCACAGAAGTGGTAAGCGCTGTGCAGGATGTGACCCCAACTCCATTTAAAATCCCCCCTGCTCCAAGCACTGCCCACCTACTCTTACTGGGCAGCATTTTCTTACAGGGATGGGGATTGCTCAAATTGAGCCATCACCAATACATGCACAAACCGCCTGCTCAACTGCTCATGCACCTGAAAGCCCTCTGCCATCAGGGCATAGCAGCCCTCGAAGGACCACCACAAACTGGGGCCACATCCCTCCAGAGGACAGAAACAGGGTTGAAATCAGGTGGAAAAGCCCTGGGCTTGCAGCAAGCCAGAGAGCTACTCAAATTAGCTGCAGAAAGGAAAGAGTGGTAACAGCAGGAACGCAGAGCCTGGGCTCGCATTGCACACTGCAACCGCCAAGGAAGGAGCATCACCAAGCCCGGGGTGCAGGGGAGAAGCACTATGGCCATTAACCCCCATTTTCTTCTTAACCATCAGGTCTGAGAAACACCTACTTAGCCATGTAAGCTGCAATCTGGAGCAGGCAAGGGAAGCCAAAACTGTCAGGTTGAGACTCATTTAGAGAGAAGGGAAACGAGAGCAGCTCTGACTCCTTTATTCCTTTTTTCCAAGAAATACGGGGCACAGCTGTAGCCACTCCTCAGGCCACGAACTCCTGGGGTGTGCAGAGACGTTAACAGGGTGCTCGGCTGACCTGACTCACTGAGAGAAAGGAGGAGCCATGCAGAAGAGGAATTATAAATCAACTTCAAGCAGAAACACGTGGATGAGAAGGTAAAGAATGAAAAGCCAGAATAGGAAAGAAAGGGGAAAGAAGGTAAGAAAAAAAGGGAAATATGCCTATGAAAAACACCACAGGCATAAAACTCAAACATGAAGTGGAACAGAAAAAGAGAAGCGGAGGGAAACTAGGAGGGGGAAGCAAAGTTAGAGCTAAACAGGCAATGATGCTTTCAGACATATGTTTGTATAGATATAAAAATACATATAAAAGTTACTTGGATATAGATACATACATATACATACATGCACAAGTAGAAAAACTGTACCATGCTTTATCTACATGGTCCTGAATAATAGCAAAGACTTTACCACCAGCCACTGGCCCTGAGAGGTCAGCACAGGCAGTTTTCACCCGCACGGGGAGGCCTTTTGTACACTTCTTGTACTGAGCAGGCTCCCACGTATATTGCTATTCACAGCTAAAACAACACAGAAGCCATGTAAGAAAACTCACATTCCAGCAACATATTTATGGCCATCACGTGTCTATCGTGTGCACAGATAACCACAGATCCCCAGGAGGAATATCAGTGCTATTGGTTATTGGTATTACATATAGCACCACCAAGAGCTTGAGATACCAAATGTGTCTGTTCTCGATTCCATTTTTATATAGCATCCAGAGGACAGTCTCTGTCCCAGAGACCCACTGACCTAGGGTAAAACCAAGATGTAGATAGAAAGTACACGCAAATAAGGCAGGCTGACCAGAGTGGAGCAAAAGACATGCCAAAGGAGATACCATCATCTTACCATACATAGCAGTTCTGGATGGGCACATTTAACAATCTTGCTTTAGACATGAAACCGGGAAGGGGTCAACCATGACAGAGGACAAGCAAAGACCCACCCATTCCCTGTTCTCTGAAATCCTACTTAAACCACTAACAGAGATGGAGTAAAGATCCCCCATTACTGAAAACAACCAGTAGTAAGTAGTAACCCACATCAGAACCACCACATCCATCAAACCAGAGAACAGCCCCTAACTAATGTGGCCACAATGCCCACCACGATCCTGACTTCACGATTCCTCTTCTGACTGTTGGTTTGTTTAAATATCACATTTTGGGACATACATAACAGATGGGGACCAAGAGTCAGAAATGAATTAACTTGGTAACTATGAGCCCGTCCACAAGGCGACAAAGGAGGCAACGTAATTAAAAAACAAACAAACAAACAAAAATTTAACATTTAACAGATCTCTTAGATAGAACAGCTTGCTTTGACCTGTTAATACAACAAGGTGTTACAAACCAGTCTTGTGTCTGCAGGATATTCCTGGTAACTAACCCTAGTTTGAAAGGGGTGAAGAGAAAAAGGGAGGGCAGAGTCTTGCTATTTCCTAACTTTTTTTTATATTCTGAAAAAGCTAAAATCACTGCAGGTAACTTGAATTACAGTCAAATGTATTTTCCTCAATGCTCAGTTTGAATACTCCAGTCATCACCAGATTATCTTTCAGGTACTGTATTAAGCGATGAACTAACATCTGACACATGTTATTTCTCCTCTTTCCTCCAACCAAGCGGTGGAGGGTCTTGCTTTGCTTGTGTGTTTCTCAACTGTCTTTAAATATTATATAAAACATTGCTATGTATTTAGAAGAAAGGCCTTCAGCTGAACATACCTTGCACTTGGAGCAGAATATGATGAGGTTTACAGTGGTCCTTATCTCCTGGGGTTGCCCAGTCCATGTGAAACTGGACCCTCAGAGAGCAGAGCTTCATTTCCTTGCAGAAAGCTCCTACGGCCTTTGCCACAAAGCTTTAAGCAGTCTTTCTGCTACGTGAGGCAATACAGGGAACACCCTAAAAAGAGAACAAAAGACCTCACAGCTTTATCTATATTTCCAACAGAAGCCAGTGTAGAAAAGACATTGCAAGCTGCCCACGCAGCTGCAGAAATGGGCTGCAGCTTTCTTGACTGGTTGGAGCTTCCTTTGCTTGCAGGCTCCCCATGCAGGCATGTCATTGCTGTTGTCAAACCAAGACGCAATGAATATCCAAGGCCAAGACCAGGACTCTTCCCAGGAAGGTGGGGCTGCACCTCCTAATTAATGGCAGAAACACGAGAAGAAGAACTAGAGAAGAGCTTATCACCAGCTGTGGACAAGTACCATCAGCCAACAGAACCAGCATGGCAGTGGCAGACTCTTCAACCCCTTCCTCATGCTCTTCTGCATTGCTGGAGCTCAGAGAGCTGTGGCTCCCCAGTGAGCCAACAATGTCCAAGAACTCTGCTCCCTGGCAGCAGCTGGGTGCAAAAAGGTTAAACAGAGCTATGGATCATCTTCATGCTGTGGTCACCTGAGCCTGGGTTGCCCGGCCAGGTCACCTACTGCAAGGCAGTATGGGGCTCCAAGTGTGAAGACTGGTGGAAGGAGGCAATCTCATTGCTTCTCCTGTGGTACCAGCTACCCCAAAGGGCTCAGACATGACTTCAAGCTCCTTCTTCTGGAGCCACTGTGGCCTGCCACCGTAGAGGGAGGTCAGGAGCCTCTCTGGGCAGACCCGCTCTGCTGGCAAAGCCACCAGTGAAACTGCAGCCACATGAGCTCAGCCTTAACGTTTGCCAGCTTCTAATGGGCACTGAAATCCCTTTAAGATCTTTAAATGAAATATTAATGTTATAAGCAGTATTTCATGGGTCTACAGGCTTTGTCATGCCTCAGGGAGGCCTTAAACAGATTTAGCCCAGACTTCAAGACTTTCAAGAGAACATGGCTCCCAGGATCCCACACACCAGCCTGACGGTATCTCATACCTTCATAAGCCACAGCAGAGACAGCATTTTTACCTGCTCAGCATCCAGATTTTCTATGCAGAACAAGATACAAGTACTTGTCACTATGAACATTAGCACTCCTAATATTATTAGGAGGTGAAATGCATTTGCAAGACCAACTGTAAGCTCTCTCAGTCATGGTGGATCAGCACAAGTGACTGCAGACTGTTTATCCCTCCCATACATGCCCCTCCCATACTGCCTTGCTCCATGAAGTGGTGTTAGCAGCTAATTAACAGAGGGAGGTACAGAACTGAAATCCTATTTATTGCAATTTGTCTCACAAAAGTACCCAAGAAAAATACTCACTTGAAGTAACTAAAAACATCCTACAAAATAGGGTCTTTGCTAAAAGTCTCTTACGTCATCAAGATTTATAAGGAAGGCAGGGACACCGAGTAGCAACAGTGGCGTACAGGCTATATACCACCAGGCAATATAATGCTATGCCTTATGCTAATGGGCAACATCTTGAGCTCTGAACAGGCTACAGCCTGTCTCAAAGATTGTTACACTGAAGTTACCACCTAGTAATCTGTAAATTGTACTTGATACACTTATATTTAAAATTAAAATTATAAAACTACTGTGAACTTCCCTTCCCCTTTCCCTCCTCCATATCAAGAATGACCATGGATGGTGCTGTGGAAGTGAAAAGCCAGTACTCACGTTTACCTGTCACACTAAGCTAGGAGCCAAGGAAGGTCTTATTTCCAGACCTCCAACACTTGCAGTTGCAACATATACCTGGTGAGAAGTTTTCAAAAGCTTTTTTTTAGTCTAGTTGTGTTGGTTGCAGCCACCAGAGCTTCACATCAAAGACCGCAGCCTACGGAAGTCACCGTTGCCATTTCTGACCATGTCAAGCAGAAGTACAGAACTCCAACCATTTCTGTGAAGCTCTGAGGGTCCACCTGACATCAGGGCTCTACTGTCCTATGCTGTGAACAACCGTACAAAAGAAGAGCGTCTGCCCCGACCGTTCACAGGTGAAAGAAGCAAGCAGAAGAGTAGAAGGAGAGGGAGAAGAAATGGCTTGCCAAGGGCAGAGCCCCCAAATCCTACCCTCAGCTGAGCACTGGGAACCCCATCATCTCTCCATGCTACTTGTAACAAGCAGGACTGATGGGTCTTAATACTACCCAAGGTAAGAAAAGCATTTCAAGACTAACTTCTCACTGCTTCAGCATCTTGGACTACAAAGAGCAGCATCTTCCTCCCCCTCTGAACCTGCTCATCTTAATCACATTTATTTACTCATCTTGTGCAGTCATGAAAGCTGGGCCTCCTTCCATCTTGTTCCACAAACAGAGACTTGAAGCTCAAGCTTTTCCATTTTTCCTCAGTTACCACAGAAACAGAGAAGTGCTGGTGGGAAGAACCCACTGCAGGCTCCAGTCCAACATCCCAGCTCGTAAACAAGGCTGATTATTTTCCTCTATAACACCACACACGCGTAGTTTTCTTCTTAATATTTTTATATAGTCTAATACCAGCCTTTTTAACATTTAAGAAAAATGTAAAGCTTTCCCCCCCATCACCCCCAAAAGAAAACTGAGAAGAACCACGTGTGAGATACCAGTAAATCAAATGATCCAGCAATTCACACAGCAAACATGATAATTTAAAATCCTGAGCAGCATCTCAATAGCCTGTGCCACAGCACGAAGCTCTTGGCCTTTGCTCCCCCCATGATAATTTCTGGGAAAGTGTATTTCAGATTTTCCTACTCTTATGAAGGAGGAAAAAAAATAAACAACCCATTATTATTAAAATAGGGCTGGAAACATTACTAAATATTTCCAAAAGTATGAATGGTAACTTTTTGCTCTGTGTGCTAAATTACATGTCATTGCACTGATAGGGGTGACTACCTATTTACAACGTCAGCTGAAGCATAAAGGGGTTTTGGTACATCACGTCTAGAGACTGCTATACCATTACTATATCAATGTATAATAAACTTCATGTTTATTAAACACAGATAATATAATGATGATGATAATGATAATAATAATAGTTACCAAACTTTAACATTAGTGAAGACAGACCCATGACAGACCTTTTTCCATGAGAGGAAATGTAACATAAAGGGTTCAATCACAGCCTGGGCTTTGGCCATTGCTCCACGTCCCACACACTCAGGCATGAGCCCGCGGCTGCTGTTTCCACCAAGTAACCGAGCACACACATCACCACATGTACGTGAGCGATGCACTGCTGCTGGGGACAGCGATACCTGATCCAACACCAAGCTGCAAGGACACGGCACCTGGCTGAAAGCTGGCCAGGAGAAGCCACCTTTCCTAAACCTACACAGGCAGTGATGCTCCAGCCTCTTGCACCACTTGCTCCTTGCGCAGCCCACAAGCCCCTTCCACTTGTGCATTCAGGGCTCAATCCCTGCCTGGGCAGGGAACTGCACAAGGCAATGAAATGCATTTTATTTTGGCTGGGATTTTGCTCAGCCGACATTTTCAAGAAGAGATGGTTGCAATATGAGCGAATCTAGGCCTCAAAATACAATGTGTTAATCAAGAGTTGCAGGTTGTTGGTTTTGTTGTGGGTTGTTTTTTGGGTTTTGTTGTTTGTTTTTTTTAATACTGCTAAGTTGGATTTTTCTTCTCCTTTCTAAGTTACTGGCAATAGCTCCTCAACCCCAGCTGAGATATATACAGGACCTCATGGGATGCTGCCCCTGCAGCACCAGTAAAAAGATCAAAAGTTTTAGTTCTCCTGACTGAGAAGAAAAAAGCGAGGCAAGCAATCTCTTAAATCCAGCTGTTGGGACTTCAGGAAAGGCACAAAATATCCTGAAACCAAAGGCAAGCAGTATGTAAGCGGGCAGCAGAGCAGCTGGCCCTGATCTGCTTCTGGTTTACTTTGAATGTGTAGGGTTTGCTACCTTGCAAAAATCCCCTGATGCAGAAGAGCTTACAGCAGTACTAATGTGATGGCATCTACCAGTGCAAGCAATCGGGATGCTGGATCCACAGCAAAGGTGTTACCCATGTGACATACCCCTTAACGAGCTCAACTCCACCGGTAAAGCTAAAGCACATACCAGGCATACAACCAGCAGTTATCCAGGGAAGCTGGGCAGCACAGAAAGGGCGTTCAGAGAAAGCCAGGGAGAAGACGACTGGACCATACAGGCTGGATGGAGGGAAGACAATGGTGGGTGGTTAGAAGGACTGAACCAGAGTTTTCCACCTTAAAATCCCTGCACTGGCCTGCTTCAGAGCCTGGGGGTTCCCAGCACAAACTGCATTGTGCTGAGGGCCTCCACAAGCTGCTTAATAAGCTATGTGACGGGATGTGGTCTTGCCTTTCCCACCCACCTCTGCTCTTCACCTGCCCCTAGAGAAGCACCCTGCAGCTCTGGGCACTGCTTTTGCAGTAGGGACCCCTCTCCCCAAAGGGAAAGCCTTTTGGGGCTTCCTTTGGGCTTCTCTGCCATTCATTCCTACCCCCAGGAGAACAGCTGGGTCCCTTGCCTGGACAAGCCCCCAGCTTGTAGGCGAGAACCATGTAGGCGATGCCATCCTCTCTCCTCAGGAACCTCTCAAAGTCCTGCAGCTCTTGGCCATGCACACGTTTTGGCACTGGGTATTCCTGACCAAGGCATGCAAAAAGGGTGACAAAACACCATCTTCCAGAACATCTCATGGCAATGACACTTTCCTATGTAAACACACGGTCCTTCCAGGGTTTTGGGCTGCTACTTCTCACCAGGGTGCTCTGCACGCCCCATCTCAGCTCAGCCCACCCTCCAGCAGCACAGGTTTGCTCCCAGCACCCGCACAAACCAACCTGCAAGTGAGGGGGGAGCATAGTCAAACCTCCCCTCTCCCATCAAGGGACTTTCTAATGAGCTGATTTGCAGGAACCTACCCAATAATTTTTATACAAAACTTATACTGCTTTTTCCGACTTGGGTTTTAAGGCAGAAATGACTGAAAGAGAGAATCTGCCCCTTCTCTTGGCAATTCGTTCCAGTGGCTAATCACCCTTCCCATTAAAGACCTGTGCCATAATTTCTAATTTGAATTATCTACCACACACCGGTTGTAGCTCTGCCTGTCACTGCTGCATTCGAGAGCTATTTACTGCCTGATGTACTACACCAGCAGCAATTCACGGGCCATTTTTCCTTCAAGGTGATGGGGATGCAATTGTAGTATCTGCTGACAAATATAAGGTATCATTAGCAGTGTAGATGTGACAGCACAGCATCAGAGTGGGTGGGACAAACCTGCCTGGAAACCCTGGGTGATACTCAACCAGCCCCTGGTTTGCAGGATACAGCTCCATATTGATATTCACATCCGTACCTTGAATTCTCATAAAGACTGATACCACCTAGGGATGGATTAAAAGGCATTTAGATCACACAGATCTGCTTGCAAATCATCCAGACTGCTCCATATGCCTGGCTGGACCCCGCATTTCTGTCACCCTGCAGACTGCTGTCTTCAGCTGAGCAGAGCTGATGCACCAGGTAACCACCTTGCCGCTTCTTATCTGTCACCCTTGGAGTGACAGGGAAAAAAGCACCACCAGCAAGCCCTGTCCTAAATGACCTCTGGCACTTGACAGAGAGAGAACTGAGGAAAGACTCAGGAACGCTGCTTTATCGCAACACTGATAACTCCAAAAAATGCTGTCCTCCACTGAACTGTACCAACAAGGCAGGCAAACAGCAGGCACTGCCTCTCCAGGTATAAATAAACCATGTGCAGACGTACAGCAATAACGCTTGCCAGAGCACTAAGCACTTTGCTACACAAGATGACAGACCAGCTCTGAAACAGATGCAGCTGTGACGAGGGAAAATGTGCCCCATACGCAGTGCTAGCGGGTCCAAGAGGCAGATTATGTCTTTATTCCCTCCTCACTCATAAATCTCGCCAGGAGCTATGCAGGTGTTCAGTACTAAAGCTACCTGCCAGCAAGGAGACAGAAAATTACACACCATGCTTCAAAATAAGATCTGTATCACCTTGCTGCAAACAGGCAAAAGCTTCCTGACCAGGTATGCATTTTCCTCTCCGCTAGTACAGTCTGCAGCTCTGCACCCTACTTGGCTCACAGTGCAGGACCTCAGACCACGCCGCCGTCCCCTTGGCCAGCAGCGAGGGGTCGGGGCAACATGCCCACCTCCTCCGCCTCTCCAGCAGTAATGCACCGAGATCAGCACAGAGGCTCCACTGAGGCTCTGACAGACCCACTTGCACTGCCGAACTGATGGACACACAGCTGCAGTGCACCGCTCCAAGCTGCAGCACAATGCTCCACGGGTACCTGGCACCAGCCTTTGCGAAATTCAGGTACTTGGAGCAAAAGATGTACCCCCAGTATTCCTGCAAACATCCTCCAGGTCACAAAAAACAGCATTTCCCCTTCCCATGGTCTGCATACACCAATGGGGGGAAAAAAATATATATTTTTTTTAATTAAGATGTCATACTTGTAAGCCCTACCTTGCAATTCCTAACAGAGCCCCACCAGCATCATTACAGAAAAAGCCTGAAGAAAGAGGCCTGTACAAAAATAGTGATACTGTAATAACCCACTGAACAGCTTCAGCTGAAAGGTGACAAACACACACAAGATGCACCGATGTTTTAAAAGTATGCAGATATACAATTTTTCTTCCCTAGCCTTGCTCTACAGCATCGTCACTATGGGTCACTTCCCCTGCCAGTAATCCCTCATATAAAACTTAGTGAAATATATACAGCCAGGAAGCATATGCTGTCTCTGTAAAGTATTCTGATTAAAAACAGGAAGATACGGTTTGAATCTTGCAAAGAATTAAGCATAAGCTCCAATTTTAGCAGATAATGTCCTTAATTAAACCAAAAGCTATACTTTGGTTCAGCAGGGGCACAGAGAGAGAACGCCATGACTGCGGAGCTGCGCAAACGTGCTGCACCGTCGGAGACACAACTCGCCATCGTCTCTGAAAGCTGTTAGCTCCCACCAAAGTTATATTCCAAGCATGCACATTCACCCAGGGAGCCAATATTCCATTTTACGAAGTAATTCAAACACGCAATTTGTTTCTGCGACAGATGGGCCTTCCAAGGCCAGCAGGCCTAAGGCCTTCCTTATTTTCGGTATTTCAGAATTGCTCTGACGTTGCGCGGGCATCAGCATGCAGATGCACAGGATGCACAATCCTTCTGGCCTCGCCGAGGCAGAGAGCTGGCGCTGCTCTCGCTGTCCCTGTGCAGCCAGACCGGCACAGCCCCGCTCCCAGGGGTGCCACACGTGTAGATGGATGGCATAGTTACTCCTAACAGATATAAAGGCATTCCCGTCGGCTGACAAACGGCACCTGTACAACTAATTACCTTAATATAACTTGAAACACACAAAGGCACAGTCAGATCCATCAGAATTATAACAATGCTAAACTTAGCTGTAAGCCAGACTCATGACTTAATCCTACGAGAGATACAAGGGATGGGGGGGGGAAATAAAGTTAGACGTGCATTTCTAAAGTGATGCAAAGTATGTATAAGATCACTTGAAACTCCCTGGGTGTGAACTGGCATTTATCAGAGATATGCAGCACCTAGCACAAAAGAGCATCTGACTGGTCCCACGTGCTTGGAAAATATACATAGTTATTAAATAATTTGAAAAATCACAATAGAAAGGAAACTGGATGTTTATGAGGCACGACTAAATATCAGACCGTATCCTTATTTCTTACAGTGATGTCAACGCTTCAGAGGCAGATTTTTTAATATCCTCACATTTTACAACAATGTATCCAAGGGCTCTCAGGATAATCCCGACCAGTTGGCACCAACTGACATTAGTGAGATTGTATTTCTGCTCGATGAAGAAATAAATACTGCCATTTCATACAGCCGTAAAGGTGTACATAATAAATTGTGCTCTTTGTATTTAGCAATGGCTAATATATTCTAATATACCCCCAGAAAAGCTCTTTTTTTCCAAATCAATGATTTAAACAATGTATATTTTTTAACATATTGGTAAAAAGGAACTAGCGTGGGATTCGTGACTCACTGTGTCTGACCAGATACATGGACGGGCAAACATGTCTAAACTTGTCAACATGAACGACATTAAAAAGATCTCGCTGAAGGCCTCCAGCATCCTTCAGATACAATTATCGGTTCTGCTGGGATTTCTCCGCGCAGCATTTTAAGATGCAGCAACCAACAGTTTAATAGTTCAAGACCGAAGTCCTAAAGCACCCTGTCAATTAAAGATGTTTTTGTATTATTTATGTATAAAAATAAAATGCGGCCTATTAAAGTTGCACTTAAAAAATCCACAGGTTTTTAAGGCAAAGATGGCCTAAAAAAACCCCTTTGTAAAAACAGCCTTTGGAGTCTCCAGAGAATCCTCCCTGTTTGCTCCTCAGGC
>VZTV01048875.1:37419-56882 GCA_013400875.1 Anhinga rufa
CGCTCCGCAGGTGCGGGGGCAGCCGGCGCCGTGCGGGGGGTGCGGGGCGCCCCGTCCCGCGAGGGGAGCCTGCCGCCGGCCCGCACCCGCCGCCGGAGAGCGGCACCGGCTTCGCCATCGGCGAACGGGGCCCGCGCAGCTCGTCCTCGGCTGCGTTTAACCCTAGAAGATGCCTCCGGTGCCGTTCGTCCCGAGCTCCGCGAGCCTGCCGGCTAGTAGAAGCCAGGGATCCCCAAAACGTGCCCCGTCCTCCCGAAGTCCGAGGGCCCAGGTCGCAGCGGTGCCTCCAATTAGTCGCATGAGAGAAGGGTGCGAGCGTCCCGCGTACCAGCAGCGAAAGTAGCTTCGCAGTCCTCTAAGCGCTGGAAGAAACATCAGAAATAGAGAGCAGGCTGCTCGCCGGTGGAACAGTACAACAAAAGCAAATCCCCAGTATACGGCCGAAACAAGCTTTATTTTCCTTTTTTTATAAACAAACTAAGGAAAAAAAGAAATGTATCCTCCTCGATGCCAGGCTGGAACTGAAACCAAGCAGAAGCTTCAGTGCCACATGATTTTTTTTTTCCCCTGCACTATTTTTGCTCTGGCCGGGAGGGAACCTGGAGTCCTGCTGCGCAGCACCTTTGCAGCGGCACGGGAGCTGCAGCGGGTCTTCCCTGCCATGTGTACAACCTGTCAGCACCGGCGCGGGTTGGGGCGGCCAGTCGCGGGGCTGCCTTTGCCACATCAGGCTAATCCCCCTCTGCACAGAGTACGCCTATATCCGGCATAATCAGATTTTCAAAGCAGTATTGAAAATGTGGATAGCACATGCTGTTTCATTTAAATAGTAAATATGCTCCCAATTCCCCTCCAATGCTTTGAATATTGCAATAAAAAGCCGATCTGCAAGAACAGCTCAGTCATTACAGGAAAAGCAACCGCTAGTGCAAAAGGGACAAAATTATGGTAAAAAATGTGGCTTTATCCAAACTGCAGTTCTGTGGTCCTGCATTTTAAGCAAGATACTACACTGGGTTGGATAAAGAGGCTTCGTGTGCTCGCAGTAAGAGAGATGAGAGCCCTCCTGCTCAGGCAGATTGGAGGTCTTTGTGCCGTACCCTTCAGCACCCTGCTGCAGCAGAAGAGCGGGGAGGAGATCGCCTTGGGCCGTAATCCTACAGCTGAGGACCAAGTCCTGAATAAATGACCTCCTGAGGCCAGTGAACTTGGGAGCAAGACCCAAATCTATGGTTACTTGTGAGACCAAAGGATCGTTTTGTCAGCTGAAAAGAGCCCAAGTGCTGGAGCAGCCTGACACACTTTTTCTCCAAGCCTGTTCCCGCTCCAGAGTTTGGGATGGTGGCATAAAGCTATTACTCTGGCTTCACATGGGTATTGCCCTTGAAATGGGCCCTGATGGCTCCTTCACAGCTCCCGGCTGCCAGAGCAGGAGAGAAACATGTATCAAATAGCCCTGAAAATTTGAGTTTTCATTCCTTTCTCCCTAGGACTCCCTTCCTTCGTTGGCAAAACACAGGCAGAATTTGCTGTTAAACATCAGCTCAAATTAATACTGTTTTTCTCAATGCCACAGACTTGCCTGTGTGTCACCACAGCGCCAGCAGCACAGCCGTGAACACAGCTCTGTGCACCTTGATGAGTGATAGGTATCTCCATGTATAATTCCCGATGTGACAAAGGCAGGAAAACATAATGAAAAAAAGAGTGAAAGCATTTTCTTGCCTGTTTATACACAGAGAAGTCAGACCACAATCACACAAGCTTATCCAGATGTGGCTCCAGGAGGGACCTCTGCACCTGGTGGCAGAAGGATGTGCTGTTTCCATCCACCGCGAGACAGCCCCGGGGTTTGGAAGTCAGGCTCCAGGACCCCATAAAAATGCACAGACCATCCCTTATACCGTACACCTTAATGGGGAGATGCGGGAGGCTGCCGGGGGGTGGCAGGTGACCACCAAGCGTTTCCCCCAGCGACGGCACGGCGGGAGCCTCAGCACTCACGGCGGGACCCACCATTTCCATCACACCCAACAGCTCTCATCGCAGGAGGTAACACAAAGACGCTCTTTCCACAGGCATGTAGAATATGTCTTGTGTTTGTATCACTGAGCCCTGCAGCCTTAGTAGTGTTTGCACTCTGAAAATCATCTAGTATTATGACCTGAATATACTCAGTCCATGTCAATAAAGCACTTGAGTATAATCATCTTTACGACAGCTTAGCACACTTACACAAGGCAATTGCATTGCTCTAAGCTCACCCCTGCAAGTTAAACACAGCAGAGTCAAGGCCAAATGACATAACACGCTCTTTCGAGGCCGAAAGAAGATCTGAGGCAAAGATCAGGGTCAGGCTGCAACAAGGCTGTGCCAGCAGAAGGCTCCTGCCCTCCAGCACTCTGCTATTGCTTCTCTGTCTATGGCCCCACCAGCTTTGCCAGCTGCAGGGATCACACAAATGCTTCTTAATCCATGTCAGGCAAAGCTGCCCAAGTTAGGTGAAGTGCCAGTGGAGCCAACGAGAGCTGTGCTCCCTGTGGTTAGCACAGTGCGGAGGTGACAGCCTCTAGCTGGTGACCGCAGGCAGCTGGGAAGTGAAGTGTCCTCAGCCAGGGCAGGGAGGTGCAGCAGAGGCTGGGGCAAAGCACTGCACGTCCCCCCCCCAAACATGGGTCATGGAAAAGCACAGCAGAAAAAACAGCTGAGAATGTGTGATCAGAGCAATAATTATACCTTCCCTCATCCAAGGATTAAGCTTGTTTCAGGTTAATTCTGGAACTGTCCAAAAACCTAAGTCATCTCAGATGCTCAGAAGAAAGGGCTGGGTGGTTGCATCTGCTCCTTTCCTACTAGAAGCCATTGTTTCACATCAGCCTGCCTGTAAAGGCATCAAGTTGAGCATCAGTGTCTTGTCCCAACTTCAACTTCTTGGGTATTATCTTGGAACTTTTCTTCTCTGAAGGTTAGAAACCACCTAATTTCCATCCTGAATGTATTCAAAGCCAGTGTACACCCATTTGTTCTGCAGCAGGTGTTATGATTTGACACAACTGGATCTTCTCCTCACCCTTACACATACCTCCCTGGTGTATCAAGTATCAAGTATCAAGTTCATTCTGTGATAAAATAATAGTATAAGACAATGGTGCTTTTCATAATTTATTTATACTCCCCAGTTTTTTAATTTAAGTACTTGTATTAATCTAAAGAAAATGCATTCCTGTCCCCAAACAGTGATCCATCTCTAGGCAATGATGACTCACCTCTGATTTTGATGGGGACAAAACTCTAAGAGCCAGGAGCAGGTGACAATAATAGAGCAGACACAAAGACTGGAAACTTTCTGAAGCTGCTGGAACGATTTCCACTGCCATCTGTGTGCTCTCAGTGTTGAATATGAGATGAAGAATGGAGAGGGGGAAGGTGCTAGAGTAGTATGGTGGCTACTCAGGTGCATAAGAAATCTCCCCATCCAGAGCTGTGGGAGCAGATTACACCATCATCATCGCCAGTTCCGCTCCCCAGAATTTATGTATTTTTTTTTCCAATAGAATTATGGCACTAGATTTCTGCCTGTCCAGTTCTTCACACAGATTATCCATAAACATAGGCTGGTGCCTCTCTTGATGGCTATTTTGAGCATAAAGAAAGATAATGGGTAAAGGAAACAGTGTTGGTCCATTCTGTAATGCAGCTATGTTAATGAAGCTGGGCTCAGTTTTGCTAGGGCCCCAAAACTGCATCTGCCTCTGCAAGACTGTAGGGAAGATGTTTGGCAAATAATTGGGAGCATGTTCCAAGGAGCAGGAGATTTCTTAAGGCTCTGATTTAGGGTAGCTTAGTGGTGACTCCAGAGCAGAGAAAGAGGTTATGCAGGGTTGATATGAAGTGAGAAATAACAGACTTGTCACTGATGGCCCAACTACTGGAGCATGTGACTCAGATGCTCCATATATTTCCCAAGTTTATGGAATTAAAAAAAAAAAAAAAGGATGTTTTAAAGTGATGCCTTTCTGAGTCTGCAGCAAGACTGAACTTGCAGGGCAGAGAGGTGAAAAAATTCAGTTTGAGATTATGGAGAGCATTTAAGATGACTAGCTTGAATGTTATTTAAGAAACAAGAAAGCAGTGGAATAAAGTGAAACCAAATGTCTGCATTACTAAATTAGTGTTGGACTGACGGGATGGAAATTAGATCCAGAGATGAGCATGCTTGAGTTTGGGGGAGAGTTAACAAAACTGTGAGCTGGAGGTTTAACATCAGTAGTGAAAAAAACGAATGTTGTGAGAGAGAGAGGAGAGAATTCGAGAGAGAAAGAGGCAGCACCATCCGTGTCCCAGCCAGATTTCCCAAGAAAGCCCCTGAGAAAGGGACTGCCTGAGTCCCTGGGGAGAAGAAGTCGAGCTTGTTTGTTTTGTGTGAAGGGCGAAAGAACACAACAGACGTTGCAAGCCTGAGAGAGGATGTGGCAAGCGGTGCTGTCAGCAGGGATAGAAAACCCAGGATGTGAAGACATCATCAGATGAGAGGTGAGAGTCATAGGTCCGGCTGCAGGAGACAGCACAAGCCCACTAAAGCCAATGCTATGGCATTGGGGACATGTCCCACACTGAGCATGGCACACCGAGGGGTGGTCCGCTAGGAGATGCTCAGCTTGAAAAGTGACTGGAGACATCCAGCTATGGGCATGTGGAGGCCTAGGATACATTGATTTAGGTTCCTTGGGCCCTATGAAGAGAGGAGGAGACCAGGAGAGCCCTGTGCACCTGACAGTGCCCATGTGAGGACTGTATGTCTCAAAAGCAGCAGAAGACACATAAAGCAGGTAAAACACCATCAGCCTCTAGAGAAGACCCTCATGTCTGCTTCGCCATTTCTGAAGCACTCAGCTCCCGGGAAAAGAGCAAGGGCCCTGCCCTCCTCACACAAGGATCCTGTTGCTAAATCGCAAAGAGGAAACTGTTTAACTTGTCGGTTATTCTTTGGCACCTGTGATTGTGTTAGACATTATAAACAGGTTGGACCAGCCAAGCTGGCATACACCGCTGCAGTATCCCCAGGGTCCTTCCCTTTCTGTTTACTTTCTTCTTTAGCCCTTATGCTAATCTTTCCATCTATAACAAATATACAACATTCATGTGAGCGATTTTCAAGGGAGAGTGACACTGGCAGCACCTGAAGTGTCACGACAGGCATGTTGACCCAGCCAAGCTCAGGAGCGATGCACAGTGCTCCTCCAGCAGCAGTATGGGAGCAGGGCAGAGCGTCTGAAACCCACACCAGACCTGGTATCCCTCTCCTCTCAAGCCCAGTTGCTGTCTACACACTCATATTTAGAGTTCAACCTTCCCAAAGTGCTTGTTTATGGATGTGCCCCACACTCCCTACGTGGCCACAGCCATGGGGCGGGCGTTGGGGCTGGGTCCTCTGGGGGCTCAGGCAGGCTGGTTTGTGGCTGCAGGGCTGGGATCTTCCTCAAAGGCAGTTGGGAGACTTGTGCTCTTTTTAGCACAGCTGGTGATTGTGGCACCACTGCCCACGATTTATATATTGACTCAGCACCTCCTTAAGAAGTGGGAGACCTGGTTCAACACCCTCCTTTGCATCTCTTCGCTGCCAGAGAGCGGCTGCACCCTGGGTGCAGTGAACCATCTCAGCCTTTGGCCTGTGCTGGCCCCTTTGCTCCCACCTCCTATGTCAGAAGTAAAGGTGTGGACTGGGGCAGGATGCTGTCCTGGGATTTGGAAGCCCATTTCATAGCCACAATGATGCTGCTCTTATACTACAAGGCACAGGATTCCCCCTGGGATGGGAATGTGGATAGGGGTAAACCGGTTAACAGCCGCTAAATAAACTCCACAGGCACTGGAGAAAAGACCTTAGGAGGGAGGGAGAAGTATCTACTGTGTCATAAGCTGCTCACCGGCTCACCCGCTCAGTCCCAGAGAGTGCTCCATTTAAGCCCTGACCTCATGATGGACATCTGTGTAGCTGGTATCCTGGCTGTACCATGAAGAGATTTAAGCAATTGCATATTCCAGGCAAAAACTGAAATCAGAGCAGCCACAGTACTCACAAAGGTAGATAAGCACCAGGCTGTGCCACTTCCACATAGCAAATTACGATAATCAATTTTGCATTGTGCCATGGAAGCAGAAGAAATGGAAACAGTTCAGAAGCAGTAGTGATCAATGAAGTCTTATAATGCCCTTAAGATGCATATACAGGCTATATCCAAGTTCACAGACATGTAAACTGAGCTACAGATATGTAAAATATCTTGCCTGTGGCCATACCAGGAGCACACATTAACTTCTGGCTGGTATAACTGGGAGGCACTGGAGTCCTGACTCCCAGTCTCCCATTCTCAGCATTGGGTGATCGACAGGGTTGCCTAAGTGAGTGGGATAACCGTGGCTGACATCTCTGCAGTATCAGGAATCACAACCCCTAATCACTGTTAAACAGATCAAAAATGAAATTACACATAAAGAGATGGGAACTACAGAGCCTAAAAAATGCAAACATGTTCTTCCCCATCAAATCTAATTAGATTTGCCAAAATCAGTGTGCATTGATCTGTGATTCCAACAGTATGCTGATAACAAATTTTCATGATAGACATGGTTATGAAGCTACTTGACTAGACTATGAATTAGCCCCTTCAGCAGAAGCTCTCAGCACATTTTCTCAGCGCGCTCTTCCACAGACAGCTTTTAATCCCCAAATCAACAGGCGATCCCATTGTTTAAGGTTTGCCAGGCTCTCTGCTGAGCGTCCAGCAGAGAAGCGAGGCAGGCAGCATATTCATGTTGACTATCAATCTTTGTTAAAATCAACACACCATTTTTAGCCAGCCATCTAAGCAAAATGTAGTATGTGCTGGGAAAAGACCTTTCCACTACTAGGCAGAGCAGCTTATTTTGTTGTCATGCTGCATAGCTTCACCTCGGCGATGACGGGTAGAGAAAGCAGAAAAGCATCGCAGAAATAGACTATCGCTTCAGAAAATGAGCACTGCACAGATGCTGCGTGCTGTTATTTCCCTTCCTACTAGTGTCCAGTCTCTGCCCTCAGGATTTAGGGGTGCTATTTTTTTTCTCAGCTCATGACAGTGAAGCCACGCTGCTCTGTTCGAGCGGTTTGTCTTAGAGTCAAATGATGCCGATAGGTACAAGTGAGTCGAAGTGACAAAATGAGGACAGATCAGGTAAGTCAAAGCAAATCCTTGGCATGCCAGGAGAGACCAAAGGACAGGATTTTCCATTTGTGCTCAGTTTCATCTGAGCTTTGCATCCACTGGCATCTGAGAGTTTCTGAAAATGTGCCTCCCCTGAGAGCCAGAGTGCATCAGAGTTTAAAGTTACCCAGAAAAAAATGGCAGAGGGCAGGCAGTGCACTTGTATCTATCTGAACCCAGATTTATCCTTTCTCTGCTATCTTTTAATTGAGAAATCATTATTGCTTCAGGAGAGGAATATCGCAGCAGGTGTTTCACCTGACCTTTAAAAGCAACGGGTATCCCCAACCACAGCTGGAGGCAATGAGACCTGCAAATGCTCAGCACCTCTGAAAACTGACATACTCTGTGTTAAATCATCTGTAACAACCAGATCCACCCTGCAAAGCAGTCACAACCAGGATGTTGGTCACTGAGCACCAGCACAGGTTGTTCAGGGAGGTTGTGGAGTCTCCATCCTTGGAGATACTCAGAAGCCATGGTCATGGTCAGAAGGTCATGGTCCTGGGCAGCCTGCTCAAGGTGACCCTGCTTGAGCAGGGGGGTTGGACCAGATAAGCTCCACAGGTCCCTTCCAACCTTGACCCACCTGTGAAGGGCTTGAGGATATCCAGCATGCCAGCTGTTTGACCATGGTCCACTGTCAGCAGGAGGTAGCTCAGTAGAGAGATAAATCACCAAGCGTTCACTGCGGAGACCAAAGGGCTGGATCGTGTGTGACACAGTGGAAATTACTGTGTAACTCCACAACCTAACTTGCCTCAGCATTTTCGTGAGCTCGTTATCCCAAGATTTGCACATTTTAAAAAACCCACCGAGTTACAGCAATGTACTATGGGCATAGTCGTGCTAAAATATTTTTTTTCCACCTAGGGTGAGATTATACCAGAATAAGCATTTTTATTGCAGTGGTATGGGACGGACTGGGGGCTAATGGGAGGTCCTGGTGTACATCCTGCCAGTCTGCACCCTGACCCCTGGGCTTTTCTTGCCCTGGTCCAGCTGCAATGCCTGTCCTCTTCACTGGATCCCTGCTTCACACCAGCTGAGCCACAGTCACATGGAGGCCAAAGAGAAGAGGGGACAGCTTGTCTATAATTAGGTGGTGCCCTTAAGGTCAACTGTATGTATGGCATCAGTAGAGTATTTTTGTGTGGCTAGGCAAAAAAAAATAAGGTATCAACTGAGTTAATTTCATAAACCAAAGTAAATGGAACAGCAGCACAGCATGGATTATATACTTTGCAACCTAAACTGCCCACTGCAAGCTGTGGGTTAGCGCATTTTCCCACCCACACCAGAATTCTTCACGCAAGGCGGTTACAAGGAGAAACCCCCCCGCAGAGACAATACAGGTCCTGAAATTAGTTAAAACTGGAATGGGCTGCCTTGTAAAACTTTATGGAATCCTGCCTGCCCTTCAGTTTTAAATTTGATTTGGCTGAACCGGTTTTAAAACTGGCTGGAGAGCCAGGAGAGGCCAGCAGGATCACCTCGAGAGGTAGACGGTAGAAATTCAACTCCTCATGCCTACGTTGATCGAGCAGTGCCCCCCTCTACCAGGGAGGGTGGAGTGCTTTGCCTGGTAAAAGGCTGAGCTCAGCAGACATTAAAGGAAGGTTGTTAGGAAAGATCAAAAGGTAGGAATGGGAGATAGAGCTGCAACATTTGCAAGGTTACCAAAGCCTTCCAGTGAGAATGAAGAGAAAGATGCTGTGATGCTAAATGAATGGGGCAATCTAGATAATGATATCAGAATTAAATTAATTAAGAGAAGATTAAAGAATGATTGCAAAATTAAGGTTGCAATCCTGGCCCTACTGGAGTCAGTAAGTGTTTTGTGGTTTGCGTGGTGCTTCATGAAGAGGCCGAGCTTTTGCTCCCAATGCATACCGAGACAAAGGAAGGCATGAACTGAAAGGTAATTTACAAACAGCCAATTAAATTAGGGAATAAATAAGTTGGGGTGGCCTCATAGTCACAAAATTGGAACCATGCATGGCTGGAGCATCCAGCAGGATAAATACGATTCGGATCACCATTATCACTGATCTGTACACCATGGGGTGTTCGTGATGGCTTTAGACGGGCTGTGGCAGGATACCAGATTTGTCATAACGTCTGGCAGGACACAGCTTTCTATTCAAAGTGGTTTGAACAGATCTGAACTGGCAAAGTGAGTCACACTGGATCGGCACTTTGCGTCGTGTGGACACGGTGTGTCTGTTCCAGGAGCCGGCACTCTTCGGTGGGATTTACTGTTCCTCCGAGCAAGCTCCCCAAGAGCCAGCAATGGGCATATTTACAGACGAACCTCATGGAAACATCAACCGAGCATAAAATCTTCTGGCACGTAACATTCCTGAACAGGAGTGCATGACATTAATGGGAATTTGGCCACTAATTTCAAGAAAAAGGGGCTTAAAAAGCAGTTAGAGAGCTGGGAGAACCCCCGCGGCCAGGCAACGCGGTGCAGCTGCACGGACCTTCGTGACAGTTGCCTCACTGCCCAGACGTTCTGCTCCAGCTGTTAAGCAGGTCATAACCATGTCATTTTGGCCCCCAGAGCCCCTTTAATGCTTTCGCAGTTTGTGTTCACTGTTTTGGGTGTTACACTCAGGTCTGTTTTAGGACAGCATGCTGAAATGAATGGGGAAGGGGTGGGTTCATTTTAATCAAGCATCAAAATTAAATTTTGAATAAAAGTACAGATGATGATGAATACTTTTGTCCTTGTAAAACATGGGAAAATGCTGTATTTTTCTGTAAGGGCAGGAGACTAATTTTTTTTCTCTCTTTCACAAATGAGGAAGGAGGAAAGCATTTCTCAGTGAGAATCCAATTTTACAGGGAGGGAATAATATGTTACATAGTTGAATCACTTTGATGTCAATTTTATTTTGCAGTCACTTCATAAGATATTCATATAGCCTTTTACATTCCCTTCAAGTGTAGAAGTCTAGGCACAATACAATATTATCTTACTCTTTACCATAATGATGAACGATAATGAGAACACATAAGATTTTACTTGTGCCCAAAGAAAAATCTGCTTTACCTGAGATGAGAGGAATTTTTCAGATCAAATTAATATTATAAAACAGTACAATTTATCAGAATAATATGGCTTTTCTTCTCTGAATCCAGCGCGAAGCACAATGTTTGCAGCCAATACAGTGAACTATTAGTCTGATGGATTTTTTTGTAAAATCTCTGTGTATGAAAAACACTTGGTTGATAAAAGTAACAAAAACTCCCAAACCTCCCTTTTCCTCTCCGTTCCATCACATTTATACAGTATAAAAAGTCTAATATTTGAAAGCTAGGTTGCAGCTGTTATATAGCAAAGTGAGCTGATGGAAAGTGTGTGTGTGGGGTTGCTGATTTTTTTTTAATACCTAGATTCTCTAAAAGCTCTATGTGACTGTAAAGCTTTATATACTAGAAGTTATTTCCCCTCATATCACCACAAAGAGTAACAGCAAAAGTGCAAATAAGCATATATAAAAATTCATGTTGTTAATAAGTTTGAATACATAAGAGGTTGAAGAAATTGTAAGATAATGATGAAAAATTAGGTTAAATACCTGGTGCATGTGTGTCAAACAAACAACCAAACAACCAAAACCCAAACAACCCTCAGGCTGATGAAAACATGACTGAAAGTGTTTCTTAAAGGAAACAAACGCTTCTTTGGACAAAGGCACCCATCCATTTAAAATCGTGCTCTAACCTAATTGCAAGGTCTTTTTTTTAAAATGACCAATTCATAATTACTTAAGATCAGTGATATAAAACCACACTGTTTACTTAAGAGTGTAGGTATTTCACATGGAGGTAGTTAAGTGAGCAGTTCTTGCAGTTGGTTGGCTAGCTGTGGGTGATCAGTCTAAAGAAATCTGGGTTTGACATAGAGGAAAGCTTGGCAGGATTACTGGAGAGGAGTTGAATCAAAGTGGTTCATTTTGAGAAATACTTTTCTGAACCACTCCATAGCATTTATTTCAGCTCCAGACCTACATTATTAACAAGTGATAGGATGAGAGGAAATGGCCTCAAGTTGTGCCAGGGGAGGTTTCGACTGGATATTAGGAAAAATCTCTTCACCGAAAGGGTTGTCAAGCATTGGAACAGGCTGCCCAGGGAAGTGGTTGAGTCACCATGCCTGGAGGTATTTCAAAGACCTGTAGATGTCGTGCTTAGGGACATGGGTGGACTTGGCAGTGCTAGGTTAATGGTTGGACTCAATGATGTTAAAGGTCCTTTCCAACCTGAATGATTCTATGGCTCTGTGATGCTGTTTACTGTTGAAAACACAGCCCAGTCCAAGGCAGAAGTATCTTTGTTCAGATTCCTCAGAAACTAACCAATCATATTTGATTCCTCTCTGAAATTTGTATATGTGTGGACCATGGATTATAGCATAATGCTTGCAATGTACCTGTTACAGCCTTTTATTTTAGATTCTGGTTACTTCTTGATCCCTGATTTTAACATGGGGTCTAAAAGCAAATTAATAAAGTGTGGAATAGTGAAAAAACCCTGATAAAAACTGGGGGTGGAAAGATGGTCTTTGCTGTCTAATCCAGCCACCTCACTGTATTTTCTAGCACATTTTTACTTAGCTTTAAATACATCTACACCAGCTTTCCAAAAACACTCTTGTTGGAAAGCCTTGTTCTGGTAGCAGTTATTACTGAGCAGGTTTTCTTTCTTGGGGCATATATGACATGAATAAAAACATATTATTTAAGGAATGATTGTAGTCCAATCAAATGAAAACCCAAAGAATTTAGGAAACAACATTGCCCAGATCAGAGAGAATAAACCTAAATAAACTAAATAAATCAGACTGAATAAATTCAGAAGCTGAGGAACGTGAGGTCTGTCCAGTGCTGCTGTAGGAGCCCACCTGGTATTGCAGACACCACTTTTCTGCAGGGGAGGGAGAGTGGGAATATTTTTGTACCATGGGGAAGCGTGCAAACCTTACATTTGCTGTATCTGCACAGTTGCAGAGTTGATCCCTCTTCCCCTAATTCATCCGTAGCACAGCACGGCCTTGGTCACAAGCCAAAAAGGGCTTTGTCAGATACTCAGCCAGGCACTAGATCACAGGAACTACCTGCACCAAGGGGCTTTGTTTGGCTCTGCTGTCGTCACAGAGCAGATTAATGGGAGAAAAAGGAGTGGAAGGAGTGCTCTCACTCCAGCAGCTGCATCCCTATGAGCAGCCCATTGCACACATGTGGCGCCTGGAAGAAAAATGTGCTGGGAAACAGGAGTGCTGCTGTGCAACTGCAACCTGCAGCAATCCAGAGAGATGTCCAAAGGGCTGCAGGAGCAGGGCTTTGCATTTGGTCATGCACGCTCGCAACTTAGCCTGCAGAATTTTTGAGGGTTTGCCTAGTTGTAGTAGTTGTATATAAAGCACAATTCCTGTAATTTTTAGGCGTTTTTTCCTCCTGCTGTTTCTGTCCTCTTTCATCATGGATGAAATTAGCATGAAGGCAGCTGATGGGGCTAATTAGTTCCAAACAGTGTTAATTTGTCTGCTTGGAACTCTTTGTTACCCAGTTAGAGTGCTCCATTTTTGCAGCTTATATTTTAAATCCTCTTCATTCATAGTACCTAATCCTTTATTTCTTCTCTTTTTTTTCGTTATGATCCTATGGGGAAAACATAATTCCACATAATTGGCACATGGAAGCTTGTGATGGAAATTACACATGGTTGCAAGAAAGGTTTTGCCTTGAATGGAAATGTATTCAACAAAACAGTAGCCACGGCAAGACCCATAGAGAGACATGCATGAAGTTTAGCAACAAAATGCAATCACCATAATACATAATGTCAGGAACTAACCTACCTAGTTGCTTTCTCTGGGACTTGTGTAGAACAAGATATAGCTCCACAATTCATACATAAAGCTGGAAACAGCAGTGCTTGTGGGAATAAGATACTTTGCCATCAAAATCAGCCAGAGTCGCGCAGCTCTGCTCTCAGCCAATGACTTCTGCCTCCTGTTTCATGGCTTCAAGCAGGACCGTGCAGGTGTGCCTCGTAGCTCAGGCTCCCACGCATTGGTGGCAGCTTGAAGCAATGGTTGCTCAGTAACTACAAATATTAAATAGTTTTGGCAAATGGCAAATGAAACTTTTTCATAAGCACTAGTATTTAGCACCAAAGGTCATACGTTTTATTGTCAGAAAAATGAACTTATTTCATAGGAAGATGGAGTCTGGGCATGCTTAGGGACAAGGTCCTTGGCCTCTGTAGAGATGTGAAAAAAATACCCTGTCGTATAGTCAAGAACAGATTAAGAGGTGGTATTTTCACTGCCTGGCCAGTGTCTTACCCAACCCCGTTCCCTGGTTGTGCGGTGACTGCAGCTCTTCAAAGATGTGCATTACTCACACCGCTGAGTCCACTGCCACCAGCATCTCTCCCATCAGCATCTGCTTCAAACGCTTGCACTCTCCCTTTGCTCAAGATGTCTGTGGAAGGTGAATGGCAGAATTAGGAACCCCCACCTTTGACTTCCTGGCTGTTATTCTGAATCTTGGATAACGTTCTTGACGTTGCCTGTCCCCACTGACTCTACAGCTATGCCTGAGATGAGTAAACGGCATGAAGGCAGGTAAAACCCGCTGAACATCAAACATTTTGTACTGGAAATGAAATTTGGCTTCTGCAGTTCATCTATCTCATTTCTTGATTTTACTTTTTTTTTCTTTTTCTAGGCAGGTTTAGGCCTCGTCTGCATGGAAACCTCAAGGGGAAACCAGAGGTTAGTTTTCAGTCAGCAGAGCCTTTTTTTTTTTTTTTTCCAGAAGCTCCCATAGATGTCCTCTTAAAATGAGGAAATAGCAAACCTGTAAGCTGGGAAGTAAATCCTGAGTCTCTCCCCAAGCTGTCTGGTTGTGTTAGGATTCTTTACCGTTCAGTTTTATTTTTCTGATAATTCGTTGACAGATGACTCTAACACAGATCATCAACAAAAGCTAGTTAAAAAAACATCCAGCCTATTAGAAGATGGTTCATCTCTGTAGATGAAACAACCACCTCTACCTTCCGTTTTGAATAAAATCAGATGTTAACTGAAGTGGCCTGGCATATTTCTGGTTTACAGTAATTCTATTCCACTTACCTGAAATTCTCCTTTTAGTACAACTCTGTTAACATGTTTGTCATCTCTCAACTGCCTGCAATGGTTACAAAGTGCTACAGGAGCAAGAGTTGTTATGGCAGTGGCAAGTAAAATTATTTCTTTATAGGCAGTGATAAAATTTTCAAGAGCATCCTCCACTGGCACGAGTCTGTTTCCCTGGAAGAAACATGGAATTTCCACAGACTCAGACAGGAGCTGAATTAAGCTGACACAGGTGCTTTTGTACATCCCAATGCTCCCCCAGCATATTCTGTATTGATACGTTGAAGTCATTCAGATTACTAGCTGGCTGGAAGAAGCTGGCTTCACAGAATCACAGAGTGGCAGGGGTGGGAAGGGACCTCCAGAGATCACCTCGTCCAACCCCCCTGCGTGAGTAGGCACACCTAGAGCAGGGGGCACAGGACCGCATCCAGGCGGGGTTTGAATGTCTCCAGGGAAGGAGACTCCACAGCCTCTCTGAAGCTTATACACAAGAAAAAAAATGAAGCTGGAACCCTAAATATCAGTATTATTAAACGAGAACAGTGAGAGTATATATGATAACGGCAATTTTATTTTCACCATGATGGTTTGCTTCTAGTTTCCTTTGATGCCATATTTTGCCTAATGTTTTTTGGGAAGAGAAGTAGCTTGAAATCTCCTGTGAAAGTAAAGGAGCAGAGAGATGAAGCTAAAAATGCTCCTTGTATTTCCAGTAGTGTTTTGGTACAGCTGTTTGGCAAGCATTGTAAATGCTTACAGCATTTTATTTCAAGGCTCAGAGGCTTCTTTATAAGCTTATCTCCTTTATTGCTCCAAAGCAGCAGCAAAACCCAACACTTCCCTATCCATATACAATGTGTTACTAACTGAATCCAGCCCGGAAACTCCGGTGGGACGTCTGCATCTTCCAAACGTCCTAAACTCTTGTGCAGAGACGGAAAGTGGAAGCCACCTTCCTCTTTATTGTAGCAGCAGTTTAATGACCGGGAGAGTTTTTTTACCCCTGCATGCATAGGCTGTGTTAAATTTATTTCTTTTTTACTACATTATTTAGGCACTTTGTAATCCTTCAACAAAGTAAGAAATGTCGTAAATATGAAATGTCATAGTCTTCTAGAGTGGCAATCAGGGACCGTGTTCACGATCTGGTGTACTCTTCCAGTAGGAAAGGGGCAAGCGGAACTGCTGCTTAATTAAAAGATGGGAGTAAGAAATTAAATAACTGCAAGTATCCTATTCATCAAAAGACTGAGGACCTTCTGCAGATAGAAGAAAAAAACAGACCTATTCTCCAAATGATTTAAGAAGCCGACAAATAAGGAGCGGTTTATTAATCATTGTGGTCTAACCTCATTTAACGGGAAGAAGTGAGGGGGTTTTGCTAATACATGAAAGTGGAACCCAAAGGTGGCAGACTTCTTTCATAGTTCATGGATGGAGCTATACCTGTCAGTTTGTTCCGGAGGATGGGGATGCAGTTAGAAATTCTTGAGCAACAGCTTGCTTTTGTTCCTAAGTGATATCTAAGACAGAGTGCACGCCAAAAGGCAAGGGAAATTAATGTTCTTTTAAAATAAGTTATCCTGTCTAATAAAAGGTAGAACTTTCCTGTTATTCAGAGCTGGAAGATGTCCTGATTTACAGTTCAGATAGAATTAACAGTTTCATTTCACATCATTCTTTTTCCTCATAAGTGAATATTTGAATCACACTCTGAAAAAAGCAGCTACAGACCACTTCTATAAACCCAGTTACAAGCGGGTGGTGCAGACAAACCAAAGAAAAAAGCCTTGCTTTCTTCTGGTTTTCTAACAGAATGATTTTTTCTCCCCAAGAAATCTTCAGCCCAGCACCTAAAGCACCTCATCAAATGGTATTTAGACACTGATTTTCTTTTGGGAGTCCCATGTGCAAAATTGTTGGGACGGTTACGCTAGGCTTTGCAGGGCAGAGATCTTTGGCATCGACCTTGTCCCTAAAATGCTACCTCCACTCCCCCACGCCATATACACCCACACTCAGTCCTTCTTCTTCCTGCTCCAAACTCAAAAGCTATAGAAAACCTGAACCCTCAGTCTCAGTTTGGTTGCTGGCACTGGTGTTATCTGGCAGCACCACTGCTCAAATGGTTGGAAGCCAAGCAAATACGTATTTAACAGGAATTATGAAAATCAGAAAGTACCAGGTTCAGCTTTTTGAAAAGCACCTTCCTCCCCAACATCAAAGAGCTCATTGATTTCTTGCTCAAGTTCTGACCAAAGCGGAGCTAAGTTGGTGAAAGGAGGGGAGAAAAAAGATCAAATCTAATCATAGGAGCTGTGTCAAGCAAGTACTTTATGGTGCATCTGAAGCTGATCATGAGACAATTCCTGAATGTAAATATGATTTAGTGTGTCTGGCAAATGTTAGGAATCTGTCCGAGTATACTCTCCAGGTGAGAAATAGCTCTTCTTTTCCTGTGCTCCCTTCTGTGTGTCCTTGAACTTTGTATTCCTTGAAATTCCGACTAACTATTCACATTAATAAAGCATTAAGGTGCTTGTCTAGGAAGATTGGCTCTGCTGATTTCAGCACTTAAAAAGGGAAACCGCTCTGTTGTTTTAACCACTTCAACAATCACCCTCTCAGTTTATTTTCTTATCCCATTTAACTTCTGTTCAAAATCAAACAAGAAGCAATTAAGTGGAGCCTACTACAAAGCAGCCCTCAAAATGCATAGCTGGGTCCAGTGCAGGATGAAGGTCATGCCCTGAAAATTTAGTTAAAGGTATGTGGAAGGAATGCAGAGCCCCTGCACCGGGGTGACTGCCGTAAAAACACAGCGCCTCAGCTCAGGCAGATGATGGAGATGGCCAAGACGGACATTGCTACCAGCACCTTCATGGAGGCTCTGGCGGCAGCACTGATTGAACCGACAAAGCACGCTAGACCAATGGTCTTATCGACTTGAATTAACACAAGAAGAGGGGGGAAGAAACCAAACTCCTGACTAAGCTTCCAAACTATCATCATTTCCTCTCACCTAACTCCCCTTTGACTTTTGTCAGGTCACTGCCATGATGACAGGGAGAGGGATGTCACGGAAATAAGCACCTAATGACAACAGTGGGAGACAAAGCAAAGTCTTTACACAGGATTTATCTAATTAAATTTTGGGCAAATATTTATTTATCTAAAACCAAAATAAAAATCATTTTTAAAGAAAAAATGTATTTAAATAAAAAAAAATTGTGAAATGTTATGGCACAGAAGTTCAAGACAAGTATAAATCCAGTTGCCACAACTGTTGCGTATTAATGTTGCACATTTTTCTATAAAGACTTTATTAAAAGGTATTTACATGGCAATAAGATGTGGAAATATATACAGCAATCTGGGCACAACTTTTTTGGGGGATTCTCATATGAAAAAATGCCTTAAATACAAAATTTTTTAAAGAAAAAAAGTTAAGGACTTCACATCCCCAAGCATGAAGAATAATCCATCATCCCTTATGCCCAAAGTATCAGTTATGAGGCAGTTTTGAGGTTCTGGCCAAACCCTTGGGAGATTCAGCCACGGTTGTGTAGTCTCAAGTGAAATCGCACAGCATGCAGTTGCAACAGTCCCATACTCAGTAAACTGGTGTAGTTCATGAGTGACTTTAGAAACGTTAATATTTTATCATAGTTCAGTTTAGTCAGGGTTATTCTAAGTGATGCCCAAGAGTTCCTACGCACAAGAGTTCCTTAGCTGCTCGAGTTTGTGTTTCAACTGTTCTCTCCTCCGCCTCAACTGCTCTTTCTCTGCGATCAGTCTGTGTTCGTCCGACTGGATGGAAAGAACGTATTCCGTTGCCTTTTTCAGGATGACAACCTTGGGCGCCTTTTCGTTGTTGGCCACCTCGGGTATCTGGTCGCGCAAGGCAAAGAAACTCAGCTTCAGCTCATTTCTCCTCTGACGCTCCAAGACGTTGTGCGTTCGCCTCTTGTCGTTCTCTTCCGAATCTGACGTGCGGGGACTCGAGCATTTTCGGTTATTGCTGATCTGTTTGAGAACTCTGCCACTGTCCAACTTTAGCCTTTTTGCAGCTGGGTATTCAACCTTGGTGGAAGGAGGAGCAGCATAATTGTGCTGATGGATGTTGACGTGACACCGTTTGAGAACCAGCGGGCTGTGGTGGGGCTTACTGTGCTCTTCTGATGTGTCTGTGCTGGATTCTGTGCTGGATTCGGATTCATTCGCTTCAGCTAATGTAACAACATCTATTTCCTCATCTTCCTCTTGTTCTTCTTCTGCAAGGGGAAAAAATTTATAAAAAAAAAAAAAGACTTATAAGCTGATCTGTGCAAATAGTCTCAAGACTGCTGTATTTATGAGGGAAGGTTACTCTAGGCTGCACAGCAAGGAACCCGTTGCTAAACCCTTATTAAGCCCATTTGATGCTTCTGGACTCCACTTTCCCCAAGAGCCTTTCCTTCAAGGATGCAACGCTTCAAGTGCAATAAGGCACACGGACCTCGGTCCAAATCCCGGCTCCCCGATTTCAAAAGTTGCAAAGCTCTTGCGCAATTTCGAAGAGCGCATTGAAAGATAGCAGGAAACTTTAACCTCGGCTGTCAGCAGTGCAGCGCAATAAAGCTCCAGACTCAAGCCGCCCTTAATTAAGGATTTAGAAGGCTTTGGCCACGCCTCAAAAGAAAGCTTACTTAACACACATGTGTATTCAGAGACATTTTCTGAATATCTCTTGATCTGCTAATTTGTGGAAAATCCAAAGGCGGGGAGGGGGAAGCTGTACCGCTTTGAGCAGAAACTCACTTTCAACCCAAATTTACGAGGGAGCGGAACACGCTGTCCAATACCTAAGGAAGCATTTCTAAAGCTTTCCCAGCCCCATTCACTCCTCTGCCGTCACTTTCACTAGCACCTCCCGGGCTCCACAGTCCCCCCCGGCTCTCGGGCGGGGGTTAACCCCTTCCCGGCCCACGGGTGGCACCGGGATCCCGCTTCACCGGGACACCGATCGCGCCGGAGAACGCCTCTGACCCCCTTATGAAAGTTTCTCCCTCCCCGCTCCTTTC
>VZTV01048876.1:1096-32514 GCA_013400875.1 Anhinga rufa
TCCACTGAAGCCAGTGCAAAACTTGTTTGCTTCAGTGCACGTTGAGTCATGGCTTGTATACTTCTCTGTCTTGGTAGGAAGTTGCCTCCCTGTGTATATACCACAGTTCATTTTGTTGGTCAATGAAGGTCAGCTGCTACCCTTCCTTTGCAAGCACAGTATTGCTCTTCAAAGGCACTTAGAACAAAGAAAACTTTTCTTCTAAGTATTGCTTGGTATATTGGGATGGTGGTTCTACTGCTCACTTACTGGAGCTCCCAGAGGATCTTCTCACTTCTGTTGTTTCCTGTTCTTTCACAAGAGTCACTGCAGTTATCTCCAGATACTCTCAATTTCTTTCTTCTTTTTGAACCCCACAAAAGAAACAAAAAAAACCCTTTTCTTCAGATGGGTCTTCTGAGTGTAAAAGACTGGAGATGGCTGCACTGCTCCACTGATGTTTAAGAAATTGCTACATTTGTGAAATACTGCTTGTAATGTAATGACTATCTACCTTCAGCCACTGACATCATAAGTAGTGTCATAAATATCACATTTGTGTGTACATACAAAACCCTCTTCATATGAAGAACATTAACTTCTTTGCTAAATTTGAGTTATGAGAGTATCTCTTCTTCTGCCTGAAGAGGAGGCATAATATTCTGACTATTCTGCTGAAAAGCACCATAGCTTGATTTAATGTTCTTTTCTTTCTTTATTACTTTCTTTCTCTTCTGTTCTTGCTGTCCTTCTCTGTCTCTCTTGCATTTTGTCTCTTTTTGGTGACTATATATAATTTTGTGGTACATTCTTTGGAGGTTTGGGGAGTGGGTTTTTTTGGTTTTGGGGTTTGTTTTGTTCTTGTTTGAAAATGCCTTTCAAGTATTGAATTCTGCACTTAAACATTGCAACAGTTGATAACAGTGACACCTTTACTACTGTAAATAGAAGAGAATTAGGCTGCTCGATTAATTTCTGCCTTGTAATTCAGTGAAAGCCTATTTGCATATATACCCTACAAAGACTTGGGTGTGACTCCGGTCTTCCACATGATGTGCTGATGTAGATGAACTTTTGTAATTATATTGCATTAATACATTCTGTGTGTTATTTGGGGGTATGTTTAAAGATGCACAGTAGTTTAGGCTGTGATATCTATATTCACATGGATTAATTTGACAGAAAGCTACAATGAAAAGCATCATGTATTTCAGAGATTGGCATCCTTGGTAGATGCTTTGTGAAACAAAGGGTTTACATGAATAATTTCTCTGAACAGTTTTTCTTTTCTGGATATATAGGACATTGCCTGAAAAATCTGCTGGGCTGGTAAGCGATCTTCTGGTATGTTGANGAGTGCTGAAATATGGCAAGGAATTTGAAGTGTAATAGGACATGTGAGCATCTGTTGTTTAACAGATATCTTTATTTTTTATGCTATTGCTTTAGGTAAAGAGTCTGGACTCCTTGAAAAATTTAGGGACTGTATGACCTTTAACTTGTCCCCTTATGCACAAGATTGGAGCTCCTGACAAATTAATGCCTAAGGAATTATGGGAGCCAACACTGCTCCTATAGCCCTCATACTGTGCTCCTGGGAAGGTTGTAGTAACCAGTCTACCCAGCAAGAGTACTAGAGAAAGGAACTGGAGTTTTTGCAGAGATCTAAGACAAATGAAACCAAACAGCCTAAGCGTTATAGGACATCAAAGCAGAGATGTGGCTATCTGGCAGGTAGGATAAAATCAAGGCCATATAGCACCTTGTGTAGATTAGCTAAGGGCTCTTGCATTCAGAAAAGGAGCAGAATTTATTTTTTTTTTAAATACCACACATTTAATCTTCAGGCTTTTTTTGTTATCATCTTGGAATACAAGAGAGTAGAAAAAGCCATTTTATGTCCATTTGCCAGAACCTTCTTCTACAGGTCTTCTATCATAAATACGCAGCAAGATGCTCTCTATACTATGAGTTTGAGTAGAAGATAACATGCTTTTCTTCACTACTGTAGAAATTGTCCGGTGCTAATTGTTGGGTTTTGATGAGGAAGTGGTGGTGTTTGTGGTTGACANAGATGCTTTGTGAAACAAAGGGTTTACATGAATAATTTCTCTGAACAGTTTTTCTTTTCTGGATATATAGGACATTGCCTGAAAAATCTGCTGGGCTGGTAAGCGATCTTCTGGTATGTTGACAAAGATAAGAGACCTTCAAGGTATTAAACATGGGAAGAGAGAGCTCGTTCCCTAAAATTTCTCTCTGTTGGTCTTAATAGGCTTTTCTAGTTGGTCGCTTGCTTTTTAATTCAATGGGTGCATAGTTTGGGTGTGAGTTTTGGAATACACAATCCCGCACTGAGAACTGTGAGGACAAGTTTTTTGTTTAAGCTTCCCAAGCTGTTTGGAGGCACAAGGGCCTCTTCCTGAGCCCTTTCTGTGCCAGTACTTTGGGGTGCTGTAGAGCTCTAGTTTTCAAGGGTTTCTATTTGTTTTTCTTATATTAACAAAACCAGTTTGGATGTTGCATATTTTTTTCCAAACTGAGTATTTGCGTCTTAAACATTTGAGAGTGTTTTATCATATAGGGCAATCAAAAAGTTAAACTGGCATAAAAAGGGAAATCTAAATGTCTTGACTGGTTAAACAGTCAAACATGTAGAGCAAAAGAAAGTGCAATATAAAAATGTAAATGAAAGATGTCCCTAAAGATTGTAAATTGAGGATGCCATGGTTTCCAAAACTGTGCAGCTGAACTGCACAGGAGAGAGCTATGATTTTATTATTTTCTTCCTACTTTGTCTTCTCTATGGGAAGGGAAAACAATACCAGATGTGTTCCCCTTGGGCTATGGAGTCCAGTTCCGTGATTCGCTCTCTGGCAGCATGTTGGGGGGTTATGAGTCTTGTATAGATCTTGGAAAGAAGATCCCAAGCAATAGAATCTACTAATATTTCAGTTCTTTTTCCCTTCCTTCTAGATGTGCCAAACCACTGTCATCATTAGTGAAATGGTTTTTAGTGAAGTGTCAAAATCTAACTTGTCTTACCTTTTTGTTGGAAAATGTGGGTAGTGTTTGTATTCTTTTGGCGTTTCCATTGCATCAGTCATACAAAGCACTTACATGACTGCAGAATCTGCTGTGCTGAAGGGGAGGCATCCCATTTGAATTGATGGTAAAGAAATAATGAAATCAGCTGGGGTCTGCTCAGTATTCATGAGCTGATTTTCATTTATTAACTCTGAGCTGATTTAAAGTACAATAAATATTGAGTGCAATAGTCTGCAAGCACCCTAAGATATGAAGCATTGACGAGTTACCATGGAACACTGAACTGCAGGCATGACCAAATGTCAAAGCCATGTATCTTCTGTATTAATGATATCTGTTCCTGTGTGGTTTTTGCTGCTAGCTAGTNGAAGCCAGTGCAAAACTTGTTTGCTTCAGTGCACGTTGAGTCATGGCTTGTATACTTCTCTGTCTTGGTAGGAAGTTGCCTCCCTGTGTATATACCACAGTTCATTTTGTTGGTCAATGAAGGTCAGCTGCTACCCTTCCTTTGCAAGCACAGTATTGCTCTTCAAAGGCACTTAGAACAAAGAAAACTTTTCTTCTAAGTATTGCTTGGTATATTGGGATGGTGGTTCTACTGCTCACTTACTGGAGCTCCCAGAGGATCTTCTCACTTCTGTTGTTTCCTGTTCTTTCACAAGAGTCACTGCAGTTATCTCCAGATACTCTCAATTTCTTTCTTCTTTTTGAACCCCACAAAAGAAACAAAAAAAACCCTTTTCTTCAGATGGGTCTTCTGAGTGTAAAAGACTGGAGATGGCTGCACTGCTCCACTGATGTTTAAGAAATTGCTACATTTGTGAAATACTGCTTGTAATGTAATGACTATCTACCTTCAGCCACTGACATCATAAGTAGTGTCATAAATATCACATTTGTGTGTACATACAAAACCCTCTTCATATGAAGAACATTAACTTCTTTGCTAAATTTGAGTTATGAGAGTATCTCTTCTTCTGCCTGAAGAGGAGGCATAATATTCTGACTATTCTGCTGAAAAGCACCATAGCTTGATTTAATGTTCTTTTCTTTCTTTATTACTTTCTTTCTCTTCTGTTCTTGCTGTCCTTCTCTGTCTCTCTTGCATTTTGTCTCTTTTTGGTGACTATATATAATTTTGTGGTACATTCTTTGGAGGTTTGGGGAGTGGGTTTTTTTGGTTTTGGGGTTTGTTTTGTTCTTGTTTGAAAATGCCTTTCAAGTATTGAATTCTGCACTTAAACATTGCAACAGTTGATAACAGTGACACCTTTACTACTGTAAATAGAAGAGAATTAGGCTGCTCGATTAATTTCTGCCTTGTAATTCAGTGAAAGCCTATTTGCATATATACCCTACAAAGACTTGGGTGTGACTCCGGTCTTCCACATGATGTGCTGATGTAGATGAACTTTTGTAATTATATTGCATTAATACATTCTGTGTGTTATTTGGGGGTATGTTTAAAGATGCACAGTAGTTTAGGCTGTGATATCTATATTCACATGGATTAATTTGACAGAAAGCTACAATGAAAAGCATCATGTATTTCAGAGATTGGCATCCTTGGTAGATGCTTTGTGAAACAAAGGGTTTACATGAATAATTTCTCTGAACAGTTTTTCTTTTCTGGATATATAGGACATTGCCTGAAAAATCTGCTGGGCTGGTAAGCGATCTTCTGGTATGTTGACAAAGATAAGAGACCTTCAAGGTATTAAACATGGGAAGAGAGAGCTCGTTCCCTAAAATTTCTCTCTGTTGGTCTTAATAGGNATTGTAAATTGAGGATGCCATGGTTTCCAAAACTGTGCAGCTGAACTGCACAGGAGAGAGCTATGATTTTATTATTTTCTTCCTACTTTGTCTTCTCTATGGGAAGGGAAAACAATACCAGATGTGTTCCCCTTGGGCTATGGAGTCCAGTTCCGTGATTCGCTCTCTGGCAGCATGTTGGGGGGTTATGAGTCTTGTATAGATCTTGGAAAGAAGATCCCAAGCAATAGAATCTACTAATATTTCAGTTCTTTTTCCCTTCCTTCTAGATGTGCCAAACCACTGTCATCATTAGTGAAATGGTTTTTAGTGAAGTGTCAAAATCTAACTTGTCTTACCTTTTTGTTGGAAAATGTGGGTAGTGTTTGTATTCTTTTGGCGTTTCCATTGCATCAGTCATACAAAGCACTTACATGACTGCAGAATCTGCTGTGCTGAAGGGGAGGCATCCCATTTGAATTGATGGTAAAGAAATAATGAAATCAGCTGGGGTCTGCTCAGTATTCATGAGCTGATTTTCATTTATTAACTCTGAGCTGATTTAAAGTACAATAAATATTGAGTGCAATAGTCTGCAAGCACCCTAAGATATGAAGCATTGACGAGTTACCATGGAACACTGAACTGCAGGCATGACCAAATGTCAAAGCCATGTATCTTCTGTATTAATGATATCTGTTCCTGTGTGGTTTTTGCTGCTAGCTAGTTCAGCATGAGTTACCTAGTGTGGTTTTTGCTGCTAGCTAGTTCAGCATGAGTTACCTAGAGCCTAGTACTCCACAGTGTAGTAAGTCAACAAATTCATGACTTGGGCCACAAGGTCCTTGTCTGTCTCTCAGTCTCTTAGCTCTCTCTTCTGTCAGTCTATCCTGTCTACCTAGCTGCTGAAGTAGACCCAGGCTGGAAAGTGACCAAAATTGCAAGTTTCATATCAATCTATCATGTAATGCCTATTTTTCAAGAATGCTTGGGTATTTTTAGCCACTTTGTTAAAGCTAGGTATTTGGTCTTGTATAACCCTCCTGCCCCTTAGATATGTTGTTAAATTCTTTCTGTTATTCTTAGGTTCCTCAGCGCTCAATAACAAAACAGTTCATCCAGCACTTGTGGGGAAATGTACCTTTCAAGCATTTTAGGTAGGAATGGAAATACCAATGTGAAATACACTTGGTTTATACTGGTTTTCATAGCCTCTAAACTGTAATTCCCCTGCAATAGTATTATCTCTTCTTTATGGTGTCTGCTAAAGCTTTTGATTTTAAAAATACATTGAATATTAAGGTTTCCTATTCACTCATTCCTCCTCAACCAACAGTTATATCTCTCAATGCTTCGCAATTTCATGCTGTGACAATAAATAACCTCCCGTCAGTGTTAGAGATTATTTTAAAATAGTTTCCACCCTCCACAATAAATCCGATTTCTAAACTTCCTCAGCATCTTACACTACTGTATGAAGTTACATGTACTGTGAGTTTGTTCAATGAAATGTGAATATCAGAGATTTGCCCATCACAGGAATTGTCTATCAGTTTATACACATTATTAGATAACCACAAAAGGGAATTTACATTGTAACAAAGAAAGAAAAAGACAAGGCAGGACACCCAGCGGTCAGCAGTCCACTGAAAAACAATACCAGAGTGCTATGGGCAACAGGTTATACAGTGCCATCTCTATCTTGCTGCTTTTATTCCTGCCTGCCAGGGTAACCACATTTAATAGGAGGTCAGCTATGACAAGTGACCTTGAAGTGATAGTTGGTAGCAGTAGTCTGTTTGTCTGGAACTCTTTTTTTTCCTCCACAGGCCCGTTTTTATAGGTACATTTTATAGACCTTTAGATTCAGACGTTCTTCCTACACTGCTACACATATTTAGACAATAGGCTTTAGTGTTTTGTGTAAAGTATTATAGTTCTTTTGAGTGGGACATAAGTTTTACTGCACATGAAGATCTGCCCCAAGAGTGTTATCCTGCATGCGCATGTTGCATCAAAGTGTGTGCAACATGGCTGGCAGAGGCCCCAAAGGAAAGAAGAAAAATGGTCTCCTTTAGTAACTGGCTGCTACTGTTCTTCCCATCTGTTGCTGGGGTCCTTCCAGCTCCTGAGCTCTTGTAAATTCACCCAGTCTTTTCACTCAATAGCTACTTTTTGTGCGATACTGGGGCGAGAGAAGGATGGGAACAAGTTAGTTAAAAATTGCTGTATGTCCTGTTAGGGAAAAACAAAAATTGTCTTAAAAAGACTAAAGTGAAGAGGTAGAATCCAGTTGTTTAGTAACTCCAATATCTCTGCTTGCTTATATTCCTTTTCTGTTATGCAGTGTTGTATTATTTATAGTAGTGGCTACAAGGTGTCTGAGAAAGAGATGGGAGCAGTAAAAATTGAATCCACTAATGTATTACATCTTGGGTTCATTAGCATCTTGTTTTACTCTAATGCAGCAGGTATGTCTGCCAAATGCAAAACTTGGCCCACTGCTCTAAGTTATAAAGCTGAGTAACTAAGCTTCTGGATCCTGACTGTGAATTAGAAAAATGTAAGCGATAGCAAAGGTGGTTGCAGTAGACTAACACTACTGGTATTAAATAAGAATGGGATGCTGTAGGAAGCCACACACTGAGAGTCAGATGTAAGTTGGTTTCCCTTTTTTCTCTCTTGCTATATAGTCTCTTTCCGCCTTGGCTTTTATTTTGTTCTTTGCTCCGTCTTTCTGGTCTTGAGAACTGAAAGTCCTCTCTGAAAAGGTAATATTTGAAATCCATATTCATATCAAGTTCTAATCTAGTAGCAGCTGCTTTTAAAATGGCTGTCAAATACATTTTTAGTGAGCTGTGCTTGCTAAGCATTTTCTAATACTGATGTCATTAGCATAAAAGAAGGCTGATTACCCAAGTTTGATTGGTTCCCCCCCTTAAATTGAGAAGAAAAAATATTAGAGACTTTTCCTAACAGAAATTACATAGATTGGTGTCTTAAAGTTATAATTTGTCTTTATGTCTCTCTTGCCCTCTTGAAGCAGAAGTAGGCCTCAACAGGTCATGCGATCAAAAGTAATTTTTATTACTTTTAGCAGGTACCCCATGGCTTCCTGCAAGCAACAATTTGTATTTCAGTCATCAGTCATGGAATGTATTTCTTTCAGATATATTCAAAACACTCGTATTTGTTTAACCTTTCCTCAGCTGTGACAGATTTTATGGTATATAGCATACAATTCAGTGCATTATGCTGCTCGATCCTTATTTGCTCATAAAAAATTCTAAGGGGATACAGTGCCGCAGGTAACATATATTTAGATGCTTATTGGGTTTATGCGGAAAGCAGTTACAGTTGATGGAAAGGTGTGGTGAAGATGGAATAAATGGAACACCATAGATCAAGAAGGATGCTCTCATCTAGAGACAGAGACCATATACCACAGCAGGTTTCACAACAGGTCACTGGAAGTCGAAGTACATATGGCCCCTAGTACAAATCACATAGATCTGCTCTCAGAAAGAACATCAAAGCACAGATGACTGCTCACTGTTAGTTTGTTGCTGTTCATTGAACAAACAAATCTAAGAGGACTAGATATTTTCATTAAGATGTAGGAGCATGTCAGAGAGAAATACATTTATAAAATTAGGACAAATAAACTGTTCAGTAGTGTGCTGCTTTTGGCTGGGATAGAGTTAATTTTCTTCATAGTAGCTAGTATGGGGCATGGTTTGGATTTGTGCTGGAAACAATGTCAGTAATATAGGAATGTTTCCATTACTGCTGAGCAGGGCTTACACAGAGTCAAGGCCTTTTCTGCTCCCCACCCCACCAGCGAGCGGGCTGGGGGTGCACAAGAAGCTGGGAGGGGACACGGCTGGGACAGCTGAGCCCAACTGACCCAAGGGATATTCCTCACCATATGGCGTCATGCTCAGCATATAGAGCTGGGGGAAGAAGGAAGGGGGGGATGTTCAGAGTGATGGCATTTGTCTTCCCAAGTAACTGTTACTCTTGATGGAGCCCTGCTTTCCTGGAGATGGCTGAACACCTGCCTGCCCATTGGAAGCAGTGAGTGAATTCCTTGTTTTGCTTTGCTTGCGTGCATGGCTTTTGCTTTCCCTATTAAACTGTCTTTATCTCAATGCACAAGTTTTCTCATTTTTACTCTTTGGATTCTCTCCCCTGACCCAGCAGGGGGGAGTGAGTGAGTATAGTGCTTAATTGCTGCCTGGGGTTAAACCACAACAAGTAGCATCTTCCGTGAACTCACATTCCATGTTGTATAGTTTTTTGCTCAAACATTAGGAGTTTCTCTCCGTAGAAATATTCAAGTCAAACACAATGCTACTTTATGTTCCATAACAGATCATTGAAAATAATTTTGTTTTGCTGAGTTGCAAGTACCTTGGTTTGACTTATTTAAAAGTGGCTTGGTATTATTTTTCTGTTTTGCCATCTTCTCTCCTCTGTTTGTGGAGGTGTGGATTGTCAGAGGGCTTGTAGAAGCCATGAAGATGAACTTCATATTGTTTGCATGCTGTATGCAAAATGGACCCAAATTGCACTGGATTTTTTGCCTCTTTTAGCTGTTTTCTGTACATGCTGGATGTATTTCTGAGACAATGGATTACAGTTTGAAAGTAGTAAATATATAGCCATCACGTAAAACCGTCACCAAAATATGTGAAAGCAACAAAGCACATTAAAGGGAAATTATTTGTCTGAAGACAATACTGTAGAGGTCACTGATCAAATGCATAGATTGTCTTTCTGGGAGAGAGAGAAGAGCTTTCACTTAAATTGATGTCCAAAGGTCTCAAAGTTTGCAGTCTGTTACCAAGTCCTGAAACTTGCTTACAGAATGAAAAAATTGTCATCTCCATTTTACAAAAAGAGGAGATGAAGTCTCTAGCAGAGCCTGTCTTCTGATTTGTTTTCTAATGTTTTGACTACAGTATCACCATCCTTCAGTTTGTACTTGAAGATGTACCTGAACTAAAACAATAATACAGAATGGCCAGGGTACTAGCAACAATTTTATAATAGTTGAATCTGAAAGCCAATACATGTGCCAAGTTTGGATCCCTTCAGAGTTAAGCAAAAATAGAGGAGGACCTTGGTTAGCTTTTGAAAACTAAATTCTACAGAGGCTAATTATTTATCTGATTGACTAGGGGTGTAATTTACATGATACATGTTTCAAACAGAAAATAGTGTTTTACCTTTTTTTCCTGCCTTTGTTTCTCATAAAGTGTCTAATTTTACCACATACTGTACCAATGTTTTCCCCACAGAAGAAATGTTTCACTAGATAATTTTGCTGGTGTGCATATGCACAGCCTGAGAACAGTAGCTTTTTAATTGACACAGTTGAGTGCAGTACAGATAATGACTGCTATTTCAACTGCTGTTCTCATTCTTTATCTTAACAATTGTTTAGGAATGTAAAGAAGATTTTAAGAACCTGAATATAAAAACCTGTATCTGAAAACTGACTACTGATAGCACGTGTATGTGGAACATATTCTAGAAATACCATGACATTTCAGAGATTTAGGCACTTTATCCCATTCCTCTTTAATTCAATATATAAAAATAAAATGTTGGCTAGACAGAGTAAAACTCCCACTGGTTTCTGTGAAAGAAGAAAAACTTCTGGGCATGCAGCAGGATCAAGGGGAAAGAGCTGAATCTGAGGTCACCAGAGAGCTTAGAAATTTCTGTTATTTGAGTGCAAGTGACAATACTGTGATTATCAGCATGTAAAATGTAGTTCTGGTGCAAAATACAGTATCTGCTTAACACATATGCGTAGCACTGTGCAGTATACAGGGCATAAAATGAGGAATAATTTAATGATGATGAAGAGCTAGAGCCCACTGATAAATCATAAATGTTCTGCCAGTAGCATATATGCAACTGTCTTTGACTCGAGCCCATGACATACTTTTAAGTAATCTGGAGCACAGGCTTTGAAACACACCATACTGGAAGGCTGTACGTTCTTTTCCTCAGCCAGACCATGTTTGTCCTCATTACACTGGAAAAGGGTTGAAAGGCTCGTGGGTTGTAGGCATGTTTGATGCATTTACTCAATGCCTTCTCCATCTTCTTCCTTTCCTGCCAGGTCATTGATTATTTCAGTGGCTCCAAACCTTGCTAAATGCCAGTTATTTACTCTTCTTTTTTAAGCATGAGCTGCTCAGTTGTGCTAATCTGAAGTTTTCCACAAGTGTTGCTCTTCCACTATCTGGTTACCCTCTCAGGTGCATTTCTATCTACCTGTTATTTAGCTGCTGTGTCCCTGCAGTATTTGAAACATTTCATGTCCCTAGATGATATTATGGTCATCTAGAACATAATTATGTTTTATGAAGCCAAAATTCTTACCTGCTCACATTATTGCTGTCTAAGACAAAGAGCTCTTCAGAACTCATGAGCTTTTTCTTGCTTTGGATAAAAAAAAAATAAATAAAATTAATATTTGCCATCTAGGAGAAACAAAAGCAGAAATAAATAGGTGTGAGATCTAAAATTCTGTCTGATTCCCTATCTGTTAGTCAGGCACTGCAAATGCTCTCTTTCATTAGCTGAGGAACCCTTAGAGTAGGTATAGCATTTCTGTTCCATTACTGAGTGAGTTTTGGGGGTGCTAAGGGTCTAGATGAAGCTGTGCCAGAGCAGTTTTGAGCTGGACAGCAGCTTCTTGAGAACTGTCATGAACTGATTGGAGGAAGTATTCACTGCATAGTGCCTGATGCTGGAGTTGGCATAGGCTGAAAAGCTTTAGAAATTAATGTTATGCCACGCATTTCCCATTTTACAGGGCTATACTTATCTAATGTGGTAAGTTGACCATAGCCAGCAGCTAAGCACCCACACAACTGCTTACTCGCCCCCTCTGCCCCACCCCCAGTGGGATGAGAGAGAGAATAGGAAGAGCAAAAGCAAGAAAACTCGTGGGTTGAGATAAATAGGGTTTAGTATGTGAAGGAAAGAGGGGGAAAAAACAAGTGAAGCAAAGGAAGTCGTTCACCACCTCCCACAGGCAGACCAATGCCCAGCCAATCTCCAAACAGCCCACCTTCTTATCCCTCCACGCATTTTTATTGCTAAGCATGACACTATATGGCATGGAATACCCACTGGATTGTGTCCCCTCCCAGTTTCTAGTCCACCTCAGCCTATCCACTGGGAGGGGGACAGAGGTGGAAAGAGAGAAGGTCTTGAATCTGTACAAGCACTCTTCAGTAGTAACCAAAACATGGGTGTGTTATCAACACTGGTTTAGTGACAAATCCACAACACAGCACCACAGGGACTGCTATGAAGAAAGTTAATTCCATCCCAGCCAGACCCAGTACATCTGTACTTATAAATGCTGTTTGGATTCCCACAGGGAATCCTTATGGAAAGGGTTCTTCATCTCACAGCATACACAAACCCTAGCTGTTACTTAATGAACCTTCCACCTCCTCTCTCTGCTACCGGTTAGTCTGCTAAGGGAGCAGTAATTTAGTAACTACACTGAAAGTTCAAACAGTGTAATTGTCATCAAGTGAAAGAGAAGCTCTCTGGAGAATTGTTATCATTTTGCCCAGAAAAAAAATTAAGAAAAGCAAGAAAAGTTCTTATCCTGCTAGATTGAAAAATTAACCTGTTGGCAAGATGGGAGTGCTTTTGTGGAGCTTGCAGTGATTACACAGGCTGTCAAACAGCAGTGGATATTTTGTTCAGCAGAATCAGTACTCTACAAGATTTTGAAAGTCTTTCAAAAAGTCATGTGGGTGTGTGAAAAGTGAAGTAACAAGAATTGTCGTTGCAGGAGAAATGAGCTAAAATGAGTCTGAGGAGGAATTTTATTTTTGAATGCTCAGAAGAAAAATCCCTTGATACTCAGTAGTTAGATTAGAGAACAGCACACATGCTTAAAAGAGAGAAAGCGAGCACAAGTTCTTCAAATGGAGACTGCAGTGATTTGATTTAAAAAAATATATATATACACCAGTAAATTAAGTTCTGTGATTAGAATTCCGTTTTTCTCTTGCAGTAATGTTTTTCTCTTAAATCTGTAGTCATGAAGGCTGTAAAATAATAAATGGACATTTAAAATACAAAGAGATATACGGTTATTGACACACCAAGCTTTTACTTAATTTGTTCTTTTCTTATTGTTTGTTTCTCACTGGTGGTGAATTTGTACAAAAGGAGGGCTTTTTTTCCCAGAAATTCAGTTAAAAGTAGGAGTTATAAAAGTTGCAGGAAGTTTACTATGATTTGATAGTAAGGCATAGAAAGTAAGTGTGAAGTTACACAGGATAATGATGCAAATAGAGAACAGTTCAGGGGTGCTAGTTGGCTGATATGCAGTGCAGTAAGTCTGCTCGTAATGAAGTTAAAGGCAGACATGCAAATGAAATGGTATTGTAAGAGAGCCCAGAAGAAAAGTACTTAAGATTACAATAGATTATTTCAACTGAAGCAATTCTTTTTATTCTTATTAAAATATCTGAGCCTAAAGTTGGGTTTTCATTGATGTTTTAATTTGTTTAGTTTCTTAATATACTGCAAATCATCTGTTTCAGTCATACATTTACTCCAGACTCTTCCCAAAATCATTAGATTTTAGCAGTGGAGTGTTTCATGTCTCATTTCTTTTATTCTATGTAATCATCTATCTTTGGTAGTTCTGTGCATTTATATACTTTCAGCTCATTGACATGAGAATTGTGACACTTCGTTATCTTCTGGTATTGCAGAAAATATGGTGGCTGTTGGGGCTTCTGGCAAACTATACGCAGAAGGAATTTTACAAATTATTGTCAGTCACAATATTATTTTTACCATCATTCTGTATCCTTGCTCAGTTTTCTACCTAATTTAGTATGTGTTTGTTTTGTTCTAATTTGTTAGGATTAGTTTAATCAGAATGTAAGTACGCTTGTCCGTTAGATCATGAAATAAATCCTGATTGAAACTAATACGAACAAAGCAGAAACTGGCTGGTTAAACTGAAATCCATACAGATAAATAAAGCAATTATACACACCTGTGACCCAAAAAGAGAAATCTGTGCTCTGGGAAAGATGATGCTGCAGTTTTACAAAATGGGAACGTGCCTTTGAAAGAAGATCATGGGTACTGCTGAGGTAGAATCAGAGAATGATTTGGGTCAGGAGGGAATTTTAATGATCATCTAATCCAATCTGCCATGGGCACAGACATCTTCCACTAGATCATGTTGCTCCAGCCTGACCTTGAATACTGCCAAGTGTTAGGAGTTAAAGGCATAACGGATGTATGTTAAAGGGGTAGGGGGTCATATATTAAAGAAGTGACAACACTGCTGCATTTATTATGTCCAGACACCTGATAAAAAGCCACATGGTGTAGGCAGCTGCATGAGAAACTAGAAAGGCATGAGGGGTTTGCAATAAGTTTATGATTGCTTGCTACTCTGAAAACTCATTTGGAGTAATGGAGCAATCATTGTCTTTTGTTCATAGAATGAGCTGCTTTATTCAGAAATACAGTTACTGACCTTAAATACCCGTTCTTTTTGCGGTCTGACTTGTGGCATATACAGGTTTGGGTCAGTTGCTTCTCACTCAGCTGACTAATGGATGATAATGGCACTATGGATGCTGTCGTCTTATATTGCTATCATAAGGCCTCAGTAAGGCATGGAAAACTGAAAGGAAATCATGGAAAACATAGCACTGAACAGCATCAGTGAGAAAAATTCCAGGAACTTTTTATGCCCTTGCACTTTTTCCTGGGCACAGCCTGAGATGGGCATGAATCAAAGATGTGGTGTAGAGCTGAGGCACTGGGGCACGCATGCTCCCTCGTCCATGGTGAAGCAGAGAGGGAGGAAGCTGAGGGCCCCCCTTGTACAGCAGCATGGAGTGCATCACGGATGGCTCAGCCATGCTTCCTGAGAAGCCAGAGTGCGTTGCACATCACACAGCGTGCTTTGACAGATGGGGAGCAAGCAGGAGAAGGCAGCAGTTTTGGCTGGCAGGATAACATATGCTGTTCTTGGCTTTCTCTGAAACAAGCCTTGCTTGGGTCAGGAGGCCAAGTTCAACTGTTTCAAGGGCTGGATCCAGCCCGCAGGCTACTTAGCCCACACTGCTTTAAACTGCTCTCTGTTTCAGCCTTTCATGGCAGAACACAACTTCTCTCCACCCCCTTTCCTCCCACCTGCTCAGCTTTAAAACCAGGTTAGATTCTCAAGTGTTTTTTGTCTTTGTATTGAATGTTTCACTGTGCTCATGCTTTAGAGAAGTCTATGTTTTCTCACCATTTATTTTTTTTTGCAAGCATGAGTTATCGAGCAAGGTAGTAGGGCAGTAAAAGTGCTTAACATTAATAAAGGTAATGAACAGCAATGTTGGATCTGTCCTCATGCATGCAATCAATTTTATGAAGCTGGCTTCTTCAGTCATTTCTCCAGGTGCTCATATAGGGCCCTGGGAAAAATTACTAATAAATACTTAAACACTTCCAATACTTTGATGAATATTTTACATTGTAGAATATGTGAATATCAGTAACATTAATGCAGACTTGAGAGTTAGAAACATTTTTATAACCAGAATAGCTGGTCACTAGGCTGTAGCTCGGGGATACAGGTAGAACTGAACGAAAGAAAGTGTTTGCCAAATTGTCTGCTTGCATTTCATGAAGTAATGAGAGTGCAAATGGAAAATGTTTCCTAGAGTATATCTAGTTCTCACCTTTGCATTCTGGAAAGCTCTGGCAGTCCCAGTGACAAAGGGTATAGTATAGGCTAGACTGTAGGAAGGGTGAGACAAAAGGAGGGGTAACTGCAAAGATAGATGCCAAATGGCAGTATATTTGAGGTCTCTTCTGCTTTGGTTGCCGCATCTAGGGTCTAAGCAGACAAGTGATGGGAGGTGTGAGGATTGGTACGGGCAAAACACCTGGGGCTGGAAAAAAAAGTCAAACCGCTGTGTTTCAGTCCAGTTTCTCTGAAAGCAAGAACAAACACTTTAGAAAGCAAGTCTGGTATGCCTGTGACAGGGAAATGGAGGAAATATGCAGCTAAGGAAAACTATTTCTTCTGTCTTGAGGTTCTGAGATGGCTTACCCTATTTCCATCACATTTTCCTCTGTGCTTAAATTCACTCCCTGTGAGAGGATGCTATAGCTGTGGTTGTGGTCTGTTAAGCGATGCAAGTTTCCCACCTCTGTAATTCCTACCTGGTGAGGTCTGTATCCATGTACTGAAGCACTCTGCTTAATAAAATCGTCAGAGCACAGGAGAAGACTCCTTCCCCTGGGAGGCACCCAGCACCTTGCTTGGCCTAGAGGACAGAGCTTTTGGTTTTGCCAGCACAGTTCACCTCCCATGGAAATAAATAACCCACCAAGTATGCTACTCGATATCTAGTAACAGAGGAAAGTGGTGTTTTATTGTCGCTACTGACTTCTAGGAGCAGATGGCATAGAGTAGGCCAGCTCTTATATGTAGGCCAGAAAGACAGCCCTTTCTTTTGAGAAGAGCTCTCCACACTCATCCCAACATCAGTTCTTACTGGAAGGCAAAGCTGCCTTCATTTTTACCAAAGTGGGAATGCTTGTCCATCAGAAACTACCCTGAAGTACTCCATAAAGTTAGCCTTAAAATCATTATTCTGGTAGGACTTAGAGAGTTGGAATCTAGTAATTCTTCTGCAGAATTTAAGTCCTTTCTAAATGAAATGTGGATGTGTCACCCGTCCAAAACCAGCTAACATTAAAATGTAGACAATGTTGGCTGTGTCAAAGGCACTTGGAAGGAGTGTAGGTAACAAATATATTATGTTGATGTTTTAAAACTAGGTAAGGAAGAGAGCTGAGTTTCCAGATGAGCATGTTAGGGTCAAAATCATCAAATGATTCGGTAATGAAACATGAGCTGATGAAATCATCTGAGAAAATACTTTTCTGCTCCTGAGATCAGAAACACCAATATAGGGCGTAGAATATGGACTGTGGCAGTATTCTGAATGATATTTAATCTGTTTCTACATCTTTACAGCACACATGAAAATAGATTTTGGGGGGAAGACCAGCTGAGTTTTCTGTGATTTTTTTTTTTACCTGAGGAAATCCTGGTTCACAGTTTGAAAAGATCAGTAATGTTTCCATTAGGTCAGGCAGTCACATGGAAAAGGCCATGAAATCACTGAAAAGTTATGTCACTTAAGAAAAACAGGTTCTTAGTTTTCTTTTTAAATTATCTGGAAGAGGCTTTCCACTTTGCCCTAGAGAGGGTACAGAAACTCAGGTTTTATATTTGTTTGTTTGGGTCTTTGTTGTTGGGGTTTTTGTTTGTTTGGTTTTGGTTTTTTTTTTTTAACAAGTTGACCTTTTTTTGAAGAATCCAGCATACTTTTTTAGGAGGAGGCCAGCATATCATCTTTTGGTGTTCATGCCATTGCTTTGAATTGAATAGATGAAAAAACATCCCTCTCTATTGGAGTAGAGGACTTCTTATTATCATATTAGGGCTTGTTGTTCTCAAAAATAAATTCAGGCTCAGGTTGCTTATGCTATCTCCCTTTTCCAGAATCTTAAATGCTGATCAGTAGTGATTTGCACTGGTGACTGCAAACTGGGAAGGCAGAAGTTTCATTACAATTTCATTTGGAGGTGATTTTTAACCCAAAGAAATAATAAGGGAGAGAAAAGTAGCCTAGTGCTCAAAAAAACTTAGGTACTTGTATAAAAATTAAAAAAAAAAAAAAGAAATTAAGATAAGGATACAGTTCTTTTATGTGACCAAACTTGCAATTAATTCATGTAACAGATAATTGATGAAATAATCTACATGATTTATGTGAAAGAGTATAGCTTGTTCAGGAAACACAGTCAAAAGGAAACAGGAATAAGTGCTGTGTTTGTGTACCAGTGATGCGTAGGACTGTGCTAAGGTCCAGATCACCAGCATCTTCCTGGAAAGGAATACAGCAGGAGGCATTCCAGAAAGTTTTTAAATGCATTGGTAAGGTTTTGACGTTTATGGTGAAGGAAATAGCTAGAGGACTCTTTTCTTCGTAAACAAAGAAGAGAAAGTCACTAAGGATGTCCAGACAGGGTAATGTTGGTGAGAGTGATCTAAGATATGTTATTATATACAGTTCCTGTGATGGGAATGAGAAATAACAGTGTAATAGCAGTAGATTTAAAAAAAAAAAACACCAAAAAACCAACCCAAACACATCTAACTGCAAACTTACCTCACTGTGGATGAAAGATTGAAAGTGTAGTAAGAGAACAACCCCAAATAGGAGAATGAAGTCCATAGGAAGTAGAAACTGTATCAGGTTACTAAGGTCAAAGACAGAAATGTAGCACAGGAACTTAGGGATGTTATAAGAAACACCAAGGCACAAAATGAAATGCAGCTAAGAAGAGAAATCAGAAGTAATAAGAAATGTTTTCATAAGGCTACTTTTCAGCAATTCATTGTCAAAATAGACATTGATTAGAGTTGTCCTGGTTCCTGTGCTATTCAGTACCCTATTAGCAATTTAGTTAATAGAAAGATTTTTCAAGTTCCTTCCAACTCCATGACCCTCTGTTGTGATTTATGGGTGGGCATACTTTTATCCAGTTATGTGAACTTTTGAAATGTTCCCAGTTCACATTTACTTCCAGGTTTTCAAAGCTGTTGGTTTTACTTTTAAGAAAGGACTGTATGCAATATTGAGGTCTGCACTGAAGAGAAAAAAGGAAAGAAAAGACACTGAAAGTGTAAGTGCAAATGAGTCCATGTCCACTTGGTTTTCTTTTATAATGATATGTAGAGAAAATAGTGATTGTTTCATTAGGGTGCACTGATCCAAAAGACATAGGCATCCATGTACCTGCATAGTCGGGATCAGAGCATTTTAAAAGCACCACTGTACTTGTATCTGGACTCTATATGCCCTTGCAGCCTGTCTAGCAAGCCCATATAGACTGTGATAGCTTCAACCTGCATTTGGCACCTTGTTTCTCAGAGTCCTGGGAGAATCAGGGCTCCAAATCAGCAGAGGGAGAGGGCTGCTGTCTTTCAGACTGGTGATTCTCAAGGAAGCCAAATGGTAGAAACTTTCTCTTCTAGTGTTCGACACAGGTTCAGCTCCAGGTGACTGGCAATGTCTTCTTGCTTAATAGTCAGAAGATGATGCCTACAGCTGTGCCTGTAGGACAGCCATACTGAGGTTGTCCTCTGATCTGAAATGCTGAGCTACAGACTAGTGGGGGACAGATGAATGAGCAACGCTTTTCTTGGCAGAGCTGCAGACTTTGATGTTGGGAGTGTGATAAGAAGGAACGTTGCAATGACCTGTTATAAATGAATCAAGCAACCAGATCTGTCTCAGTTCTGAAAGAATGGGCCATAGTGTGTGTGTCCTGGTTTTGGTTGGGATAGAGTTTGTTGGTTTTTTTTCTTGGCAGCCGATATACTGCTGTGTTTTGGATTTAGTATGAGAATAACATTAACACACTGATGTTTTAGTTGTTGATAAGTAGTGCTTATACTAGTCAAGGACTTTTCAGTGAGAAGCTGGGAGGGGGCACAGCTGACCCAAACTGATCAAAGGTATATTCCATACCACAGGAAGTCATGCTCATTATATAAAATGGGGGGAATTTCCCAGGGGCGGCGACCGCTGCTTGGGAACTGGCTGGGCACCGGTTGCGGTTGGCAGGTGGTGAGCAATTGCATTGTGCATCACTTGTTTTTTAATAGTCTTTTATCATTATTATTAGTATTATTATTACCCCCTCCTTTTCTGTCCTATTAAACTGTCTTTATCTCAGCCCATTAATTTTGCTTTTTTATTTTCCCTGATTCTCTCTCCCATCCCACTGGAGGGGGGAGCAGTGGGCAGAAGGCTGTGTGGTGATTAGCTGCCTGCTGGGTTAAACCACAACAGTATGACTGGATAATATTTTTGAGATGTCTGATAGCAAGCCCAAATGCTATCCAACAGGCAGCTGGAAATGCCCTAGAGTCCAGAAGAAGATCAGATAGTCTTTGTCCTAAACAAATTAAAGGCTGCACCTTCAGGTTAATCTAGTGTTCAAAGGCTTGCTTCTCCCAGAAAAAGGCTTAATGAAGAAAACTGGTAGGCAGATGGACTGACTGAGGTGTGAAAATTGAATTAGAATTAAGATTAGAATTAAAATTTAAATGTGGCCTGCAGTAATCCTATAAATTATGGGCTTTGTGAGACTGGCTGCAGGGAACTGCCTTTTTTGTGCTCTTATGGTATACTGGCTACAAGAAATATAATTTGTACTGAAAAGGAGAAGGGGATCACCTAGCTCAGCCAGTAATGCCCTGACTTTCAGGAAAGAAAATCTTGTCTCAGGGAGGGTACACGTGATGCTTTTCAGGCACCTTTTACACAGGATGCAAAAACATCTTTTCACCCTGAAGCAGAGGGTATCTCGGGAGAATGCTGCAGAGTACATCCTGGTAGGCCTGGCAGAGTCTGACTTAAAAGTAGGGAAGAAAACAGCCTACATTCCAGTGTTTAATGGAAAGATTCACTGCAGAGCCCCACAGAATATGCATTTCATATAGTGTTTTATGTGATTCTGCAATAATGTACCTTGTTCATATTTAAGAAGCTTGCCAAGGCGGCATGTGAGCTGTGTCACATACTATGACACTGAACACTGGACAGCGCAGAGCTGTGACTTGAAAAGACAAAGTCTGCAAGAAATAGGAGATTAATCAACAGAAGGGATGACAGATTTGTTAAGACAGAGGCACAAAACTGTTGAGTCCATGTCAGCATTTTAATGCTGTGCTTGATATTTAAGCCTAAACAAGCAACTCTTTGTTAGTCCATACAACAATTTAAATCTTCCAGTGCACTTCTATGAGCTACCCTATATCACATCAGGGAGCTGACTTCCATGGAATAATAATTCTTTTTTAATTCAGCCCTAACTGAAGACAAAGTCTTGTCAAAAGGTTCAGTGAAAATTTTACAAGCAATGGTAAGGATTTTCTCCAGCAGTTTTCCTAATTGTTGCAATCCAGAAAAACTGAGGACATAGGAGGGAGCATGAATTCGCAAATTACAACACAGACACGGAAGCCTCTGTTACACACTTTTTTTTTTTAGAAATACCAGTACAATAAGATGAAATAGAAACATGAATCTGAATTTAGACTCACAAGGGATGTAATTATTCAGTGCAAAAAAGATAGGTAGATAGATGGATAGATAGATACACACACAGTTGAATTTAAACTTATTAAGGGCCAATTTTCTGGAAGAAAAGGACAACTAATAAGGAGACAATTGGAAAACAATGGAATCAAACACATAAGAATCACATGGATGAATGAATTACTGTCCCAGGCCCATGTTTAAGCATGACGGTCTGATTTTGAAAGCTGTTGAGCAATGTACCATAAGGTGTTCTGTGTTACTTTGTTTCTAGGTATACAAGGTACGGATATATATTTATATATATATGCATTTATATCTTATACATAAAGGCTAATGTGATCTGTGATTGATATATTTACCTGTAAGTTACTGTTTGTTAATGAAGTGCTCATGTCCAGGTGCTCCTCAGTCTTGCTGTAACTTGATACAGTATCGCTGTTGGGTTATACAAGAAGGTACAATGCACCAAATTTCAATGGTGTGGGCCCTTGCTGGACGGATGATTCCCTCTCAGTATATATTCAGTGGAGAGAAATATTTCTGAGGGGTGAGGAGGAAATCTTTAGATAACATGCCTTAAAAAGGATGGCTTTTCAGAAGAGCATTGCAAAAAATGCTGACAAGATGGTTATAATAATTTTGCTAATAACATTTCTTAGTAAATAAGTGAGGTAAATCAATTCAGGCTTTGTATAAGAGGGACAGCTTTGAAGCTATTCAAAAACTTGGCCTTTATGAAAGTCTAGTTTAACATGAAGCTTATTTGAGATGGTTAAAATACGTAACTGAAAGAAAATCAAGTATCTACCTTTTGATGTTGAGAGGTGGCATTTAATCTTAGGACTTGGAACATCATCAGTCTCTCAGAGGACTTTCAATTCGTTCCAACATTCCCGTTGCATCTTGAGGTAAGGAAATTTTAGGGTCAGCAGTTCTGTGCTGACAACAACTTTTTTATACCTTTTTTTGTAGTACCAGTTTCCAATAAAGCTAGTTCTTCCTTTGGAAGGTGGCTTGAGATCCATAAGAAATCTCAGTGTAAACTAAAGAGCCATTTTCGGCCAAACAGACTCAGAAGACTTTAGTTCAGTGTGCATATTGTACACCACACCCTAAATTCTACTGTAGAAACATCATGCTGGCTATGCTATTACGTTCAAATTACGTGACCCAGCCCCTATAAAAGACATTCCAAACCTAAAAGTAATGGACATTCATTCAGGGCATCATGGCAAGGTTTGCAAGCTGAGGCGTGCCGTTATTCTGATTTAGGTACATTGCTTTGCATTCTTAAATAAGGACACTCCACTGCCTTTGGAGACACAGCACCATTTTCAGCTGCATGGTGTTATTGTGCCCAGTGTCACAGAAGGCTTTTATCAATAATTTATGCATTATACAGAATCCTTTTCCAGTGTAAACGTATGTAGTTAGACTGTTTCCATCTATTCTGCTTTTCTGTGTTTCCCAGATCCAGGAGACTTTTTAGGGAGTGCAGTCAGGGGCTAAACTTCTGAATTGCATCCTGAATTCCCTAAGATTCAGCATTATCAGTGGAGCCACTATAAGCTAGCAGGGCAGGCTGACCTTCAATCTTCCAAAACACTGAGGTTTCAAAGATGCATATTAATCCCGTCTATTCTATTGTTTTCCTGTGAGTCACCAGGTTTCCTTCAGCTAAGAAATATCTATGCCAAAGCAGAAAATCAGAAAGTGCCATTTGTTTCCTCCACTTACCCTTTTGACCTCATTCTACCAACTATATATCCGCGTGTACTTCATATTTGCAAAGATAAAAGTGAACACCTTGAAAGAATTTCTCTGGTGTGGTACTCCATTGTAATAGCGGGATAGCTTAATACATCTAGAGCTTCGCTTGCTTAATTTCTTCAGCACACATCCTCTATTCACAGCAGAAATGCAGAACTTAACAGAAGACCTTTTTTTACCCCAACTGTACAGTTACATTTAGCACATGCAGGCCTAAATATTTTGAAAATAAATATTCTGAAAAGCTCTAAGCTTTTCAGGGCTTTTAAGAGGTATTCTGTTTCTGTGAAGTATAGAGGAACCAGATAAATGATGGGAAGTTAAAGCAAAACAGAGAATTCTCTCACTGATGTGCACATTATACAGGCATAGAAAAAAGAGATTATTACTTTATTGTTGGAGGCAGGTATAGCTTTGTGGAGATCCAGGTGTATTCTTAAAGTAGCAAAGCAAAGCAGGCCAGGGAGGCACCTGATGCACAGTCTGATGGCTGTACTGCCTTAAGACTGGTATTCATGAGATTGCTGTGTACAAGAGCGGCAGGGAAGAAGGCATTCTCAGTTCCCCAGAAAAAAACACTGTTTCTCCAAATTTTTTCCCCTTTCGCACAGTGAGAACTCTGGCCCTGAGACAGTGGCTGTGGATGCCAGGAGGCAGCAGGATACTAGGAACAAACTTCTTGAGAGTCTGGCATGAGCTCATAGGAATCAGTTTCTGCGCCATGTAGTATAACCACTCATCACTTCTTCCCCCTGACTTCACCGTCCACTAATCTGCTTGCAATTAATTTTGCAGACTGGACCGTGCTGTTTCCCTACCTGCCTTGGGGTTGGTGTATTCAAACCCCAGAGTTGGCATCTTATGATTCAAAATTCCCAGATAATTATTGAGGGCTCTGTTGTGCCTGTGCAGGATAGTTTCATATTACACTTCCATGGGAATCAAGGTCCTGCTGGGTTTCTTGAAAAAAATCTGTCATCTTTTGAAATTCCAGTTGTTTCTGAAAACCAGCAATTAACAAGTGTGTGTTGTATATTTTAAGACAACAGAGCTGTCTGTAGTTGTGTTACAAGTTTGCTTTTAGCGGCTATGGGTGAGCAGAAGTTTGTACTACTTCTGCTTGAAGAAATGCATTGATAACGTTTTAGAGAACCAATTGTTCTGACCCTCCTGAGGCTAATTTTGAATAGTGCTAAGTGAACATAACAGCTTTCGAGAGGAACAAGAAACCACGTTTTGCCACGTTTGGGCACTGAGGTAGAACTGCCAACATGCTTTGCAGTCCCGTTTCTAGTTTTTCAGTGCATGTGCAGCTTTTGGTACCAACCACTAGGACTAGGATACAGGAACTGTTTGTGATGAGCTCTCCAGAGCTTGCTTGCACTCTGCACACCCTTGAGCTATTCGGTAATGTCCTATAGACTTTCTGGTTTTCTGTCACTGATCTTTCTCATTACCTATGAGTGCTTCACAGTTGGGAACTGTCTGGACAGCCCCACGCATTGCTAAGGAAAGATCAATTTAGCTTCAATCCTTGCTGTGCAAACTTGGACATCACTTCATGGCAGAACCTTGTGTCCTTTATATGTACCCAGATATACACACTCCTTTTGCCTATAGTACGTATACCACTACATAGTTACAAATGCATGATGTTTCTGTCTCCACTTTACCCTTAGTAGAATGTTGAACATTATATTGATAGCAGAGTGTGAAAGTAGGAGGTGATGTAACCAAAACAAATGTTGTTCTTTATTTGTCTTTCTAGATTAATACAGCAGATAATTTCACCAATTGCAAGGAGGAAGCAGAAGATGATGACACTTATGTGCTTATGTCAGGTTCAGAAAGTCAACCAGCCATAAGTAAGTCGTGTTGTTAGATGGCTTTATCAGTAACAAAGCATGTGCTGTATTAAGTGGGATTATAGACAAACAGAGGGCAAATCACTTTAATACTTTCAATTTCCACATGTTACTGCAACTTCTGGGGAGGGCAGATGTCCTAGGAGAAGGGGGAAGGCAGGTGAGGGATTCAGTCATGATAAGAAAGACACCGCTTAGTAAGACAGACCTCAGTGCCAAGACCCCTCCTGGTAAATTCTGGAAATTTGTGATCTCTGCTCTGAATCTAGAAAACAGCTGAATTCTCCAAGTTCCCAGAGAACAGCCTTCATCTAAGGGGAGACACTGACTACAGGTGCAGCCAACTCCCGTGCGGGGGCACAGATAGTAGACATTTTGTAGTTTGATGTTCATACATCTAAGCATAGATTGATGACAAGTTTGTTGATAATCTGTGTGGTCATATGCATTTGCCTTGAAAACTGCAAGCAAAGTCACTTGTTTGCATTTAATGATGGCATATATTTTGCATGTTTTACGGTGTCACGGATCTATAAAGCTAAACTTTATCCTGTTTCTATCTTACCTGTTTGTTGACAAAATTATCTTTTCAGCTGTCTCATATTTTTTGTGAAAAGGGTATTTCTTACTTGAAATTTATTTGAGTTTAAACTCAGCAAGTTGTTTTAGCACATCTAGGTAGATGATAGACACTGTGAAAATGTGAGCTAGAAACCTGGTGTCATGGTTTAGCCCCNCGGGGGGGGAATAAAACAACTGATACAACTGCTCACCACCCGCCGACCGACACCGCCGGTCCCCGAGCCACGATTGCTGCTTCCCATGGCCAACTCCCCCCAGTTAATATACTGGGCATGACATCATATGGTATGGAATATCCCTTTGGCCAGTTTGGATCAGCTGTCTTGGCTGTGCCCCCTCCCCTCCCGGCTTCTTGTGTGCCTGGCAGAGAGGACAGGAAGCTGGAAAAGTCCTTGACTAGTACAGCACTACCTAGCAACAACTAAAACATCAGTGTGTTATCAACATTGTTTTCATACTAAATCCAAAACCTGGAACACTATACCAGCTACGGTGAAGAAAATTAACTCTATCCCAGCTAAAACCATGACACCTGGTTAGCCCTGATATATTTTCACTGTCTGTGTCATGCTGTATATGGGAACACCTCAGGGGGGACACATGGAAGAAGAACATGGACTGTAACATCTGGCTGTGTTAGCCAGCTAAATGCCCTAACCTCCTGTTTGAATCAGTGGTGAAAGAAAGGCACCACCAAAGGATAACTCTGAATGGAAACCTACCTCAAGAGCTCGGTTACCTGCTATGGATTGACTGTAAGTCTGCTGACAGACTTGTATAGTTTACTCTGTTACGTTACTAAGGTTGCCTACCCAAATCTTGAGGCTGTACATAGTGATTGAAATGTACGCTTTCACATCCCTCCTCTATAGTCTTGTTCTGTGGCCCATGGGCCACTAAAGACAGAAGATCTTCATTTCCACAGGAGTTGACATCTATTTCTCCCAGAGGGAATGTGTATTTCCTTTTAGAGAGATTTAAATAAGCACCCAAACCCCATTGTATAGAACAAGTTACACAGCAGTGCGAGCTACCACTTTATTTTACAAAGTGTTGCACTGTGCTGCATTGAAAGTCAAGTAATACAAATTATGGAGGCAAGGTAAGTGTGTGTGATTTTTCTGACAGCAACTCTAGAAAAGTTTAACATTGTGTGCATGAAGATGGTGTGTATCAGAGTAGCAAGACACAATAAAAACTTCCACTGTTGATCTGGTAAATATTTAAAAAGCTGTTCACTGACAGTATGTATTTGACAGTTTTCCTACTGTATCAGTTCATAAAAGTTTTATTAGCCATTGTGTTTGCTTCTGTGGGAATTCTTGAAACAGGAAATGTTTCCAGATGGCAAATTTTAAATGAAATCTTGCATTCTTTAGCATTAAAAGCCAAGCAGAACCCAGGAGATCAATATGGAATTGGATCAAGATGCCAACAAGAAGCTGAGGTGGGTGAGGAAAAGAAAGATGATGTAGAAGACAGCAGTGAGGAGACAGAACATGCAGATCAAGAAGAGGAAGATTCTTACAGCTTTCACAACAGTCCTGATGATTTGTATGCCAGCATACCTGATGATCTCGAAGAGAACAGAAGAGGCTGCTTTTTCTGTAAGAGGCCACCCCCTCCTCCTCCTCGAAATCTGCCTGGCCTCCTGAGACAGGACGATCTGCACAATTTATCACAAGGTACCATCTTGGGAGGAAAATAACCCCAGATACAAACACGTGCAAGTGCAGAGTAGGTGCTGCTGTAGAAGTTATGTATGATCATTTCTTCTAACAGCAGTAGCTAGGCAGTATGGCCCTAATTCTGCAAAGCAAACACGTGCATATGAACTTTGCTGCATCAAGATATACATGACCAGGTATGTTGTATGGACTGCTGGGTTCAAGTTTCAGGTTTTCCTCACTCTTCCCATCTGAGAGTGCTGTCAAATAATGATGCATTGGATTTACGAGAGAGGCTTGAAACAAAAGATTGCGCTTGTATTTTTGTCAAGCTGACTTAGGTATTTACAGTTTAAAAATATTAAATACTATCTTGATTTAATACAGGTTGGAATTTCACAGGTAGAATTAATAGAAAGTGACTCTATGGAGAGAAGTAACGTAGTATTTTATTACGTTTTACCCAATGTTGTGGTTAGAAATCAAAAGCTATATTATGTTGCAGGTTGAAAAGAGAAGGAGAACTTGAACCTTTCATGAAATGTTTTGCCTCTTTTGGGTTTTTGCATTTTTTTTAAATACTTCTGCCCCAGAGTAAAAATCTAAAATTTAGTGTTGTAGTTTGATTCAAGTGATGAGAAGCCCAAAATACTATTTGCATTTATTTCAGAAGGCACAATTATCATTTTTTCTCATTGGGGAAAAATAAGTATGCAAAAGAATTCAGGCTTAAATACCAGTCTTAACTAGTCACATAGGGAAAAAAAACAAAACTTATTTGTCATGGACACTACTGATAAGTGTGCACACAAATTGCTTCTCAGTTTCTCCACTGCTTATTACTGTTAACTCTGTTTTAAATTGTGGTATAACCTATTGGAGTGTTCAATTACCATCACCAAGCACTTTGAAGTTCACATAAGCAGATAGAAATAGCTTTCTAACCATATAGCCTGCTATAGGTAGGTTTTCATCCTGTTTTCTGCTGTGAGAGAAAAAGCTGGTTATATGCAGGAAGTCATAGGTGGATTCTAAGATAAAGAGGGGCAGAATAAAAAATAATGTTAAAGATGCATTTTGCTTCCCACAAAATACTCAACTGCAGCTATATGTGCAGCTATATGAATGAGGGGCTGGGTTTGGCATACAGGATTTGTTGGTTTAGGTTTGATATAGATGCCTGTCTTGGAATAGCTCTCATGTGGCTATACAGTCAAGTAGTCACATGGCCCTCTCTGCCAAATGGTGTTTGTCTGCATGTGGCTACGAGGAGAGAAGTTTCTTGGCTACGCGGTGTCCTGTGCTGAATCCTGTGCTGGTAAGGCAGAGTTCATCTAAAAACACTCCTGTGTGAATAGCTCATTTAAAACATGCTGTAAATTTTCCTAGAGTGTTAGCCTTGGTTTCATCATTGGGGAATAGGGTGGGGAGTATCAGAATTCCTCTAAATGAGGATGATGCTTGCTTTCAAAAAGGAGCTCTAATGAGTCATTGCCATGTATTTTTTTAGTCAGCACTTGCTTGAGGTATTGGTGTGGAATACCTAAAAGGCAAGTCCCCTCTTCTTGAAGTCTTTGTTTTGGCAGTGGCATGAGAGTGCCCCCTGTGGGAGTTGTTAGAAAGAATATCCTGCAGAGAAAAACAGAACTTTTATAGTGACATGGAAACAAAAATTTTTTCATATTAAATATTGCAGGTACATGTATGTATAGTACATCCCATTTAAAAACAACCCATCCCATTTATAAATGTATCCCACTTAAAAAGATTGTTTAGCTCCTCTGAACCCATAAACAGGTAAACAATTCTTTAAATAGCAGCCAAAGGATTGAAAAAACAGTACTGACCACAGCCTGGTTTAGCAGATACACATGTACAGGCAGTAGATTACAACACGATGAAAACTTGACTCAGTACAAGAATTCCAGGCAAGTCTACTGTTTTTGCAGGAAAGATGGGCAATCAGCACAATGAAGTTATAAACATTTATGGGAACACCAGTGTCAGTAACAGCTCCTAACTCTTAGCAGTTTGCAGGGTTTTTAAAGACAAATCAAAATAAACCCAGGTATCAGGAAACTCATCAATTCCTTATAATGCTGTAAAATGTAGAAGCTAAAGGAAAGCAAGTTCTGAGCAGTTTTACTGTGAAATATAGGAAATATAGGGAGTACAGATTGTCAGGGAAGTTATTGGGGATGTGGGGGGTTTGGATAGTCTTAACATAGATTATAAGAGGTTATAAATTTCATCTAAGCTGTAAGAGGCTTTTTAAATTTTTTTTACCTTGTCCTACAGTACATCTTAGTAAAGCCCTCAAAACCAAGTGGAACATTGAAAATGTAGGAAAGACAAAACCCAACATTTTCTAAAGTAATTCAATTCTTAAGTCACTGTTGTAACAGCTAACAAATAACCTGACTTTCCAAAATGCCAAGGGCCACAGGTACTACTTGGCTTCACCATTAAAGAACATGTTTGCGTGACTCTTGTGGGAGCAACTGGGGCACTCAGTGTTTCTTTTAAATAAGCCAGTTTATTTTGAGGCTAATTGCTAAGCATCTATTTTTGATAATCTGATGTGAAATCATGAGGAGGCCCTGAAGTTGGAATTATTCCTTTGGGACATCCTCTCTACTGACTTAAATGATCAGAAGCCTCTGGAAGTCAGACTGCTTTAGTTTAGAAGTGAAATTAGGTCTCTGAGTTACTTTAGGAAACTCTAAAGCTTTAAGTCCCCATCTCCTTTCTTTACCTGATGTATGGAACACAATTCCTTGTTTTTTCAGAGAGGAATTTTGTGGAGGATGGAAGTGAAAGAGAACATGGTGATGGACTCCTAACGGCATGCTACAGAGAAGACCAAGATACATGCAAGGGAGACAGCGAGGAGGAAAACCCATACACTTTTGCGAAACTGGATGAATCTGTGTACGATTTCATACTGGCTGAGGAGGAGGGGAAGAAAAGAAAAGAGCACAGGTCTTTTATCTTGAACAGGCCACCAGCCCCTGCCCCTCGTCCCATATGTTTGCCAGTCAGAGAGGAGAACACTCCTTATATAGTACAAGGTTAGTGCTGCTGCTTTGTAAATATTTGCTGGTAGAATATAGAAGTGTCTTTTCTATTTGATGAATAATATTTTTTTAAAGATTAAGATCCTTGTTCAGTTACTTTCAAACCAATAAATTGGTTGATTTTGATTCAGTCAACCTATACTCACCTTTCGAAGGAGCTGAGAACATTTCTGACTAATGTTAATTTTCAATTTGCATCTCAGATAGCATCACTTTTTGGTTTTACAAAAATTATGACAATGTAATAGAAAATGAAGAATCACTGGGCTAGATATGAGTGTGTCTGTTTTAATAGTGCAATACAGAATGTACTATTTGAATCGTTCTTCCTTTCAGTTTCTTTATCAAAATGTTTTTACTTAATTCTAAGAGAGAGACTTTAGCCAGGTTTGGGTTTTTTTTCGGATGAGAACGGTAGGGAGAAATGCCCATGTGAGAAGTCCTCTTTCAAATATCCTTTCTCGAATGCAAGATGCTAGAAATGGCCACCTGAGGAAGGATTATGTCCTGTTACCATTTCTGTGAAAACTGGGGGACCTTTTTGAGCTTATTTGGAAATGTAAGGCTGGAAGAGATTTCAGGTATCTTGCAGTCCAATTCAGACTGAAGCCAAATGTCAAAATAACAAAAGGAATTTCTGTGAACCTACTGCAGAGATCTCTGTGTAAGCCCCAAAATCCATACTGCCTGCTTTTCCAGCCTCCTCTACAAAAACCTGCCAATTTATAAGAATAAATAGTAGAAAACCAGTCTCAGAAAGGATGCTAGTAGATTGTTTACTCCATCCAGCATGTTTTGCACTAAAACAGGATTAATACTACCCAAATCATCCTGCCAAATACAGAGAAGTACCTCTTTTTTCATGCCTATTTGAGTCAGTGATTTATTTTATTCTCCCTAGCTAGCGCTCTTCCTCCAGACTGCATAACTCCAGGTGAGGTCCAGAATGCGTGGGCTAATGCGTTCATCATTTAGTTGCTCTTTCTTCAGCGTGTTCAGGGGGTATAAGGATGAATCATTACAGTAGTTAAAGTGTAATCCAAGGACGGATGTGTATAGAGGGCCTGTTACAACTAAGAAGTCCTGAAATGGCTGTTTTTACTGAGATTGCTAGAGCAGTGTCTCAAATCTTGGTTCTCCATCATCATAGACAGGCCAGTATGTTGAAAACCATTACTGTGAAGATGCATTATTTGGGAGATGGCTTTTACTGTCTTTTATTGCACTGGAGTGTTTCTGCTTTGTCTGCCCTAACTGGTCACTAAGGAAGAGACTATCAGAGGAACTGCTTTGATGGGACTGTGGTTCTTTTACACCATATATATATACACACACACAGGTTTTTAGCTTTGCTTTTATAAGCAGGTAGTGGTAGACAAATTAGTTTCCTGTTGTTCTGTGAAATCAGCCTCTGGCTCAAGTTCATTTACTTATAAAATAAATGAGAAAAGTGGAAGTGCTTCAAGAAAGCTT